>JAUPMG010120247.1:0-11778 GCA_031762675.1 Pachysandra terminalis | reverse complement strand
AGAGTAGTGTACACCGTTTTATTGTGCTTCTTATCTTTTCCAATTCAGACTTTACTTTGGGTGTCACTGAACTATCCGAAGTCGTTGCTTGTTGAAATCGGTTTTGGAGCTTAGTCATCAACCGCCTGCGGATAGCGTCAATAAGGGTCAAAATCAGCTTACTTCTATGCTCACCAATCCAACTATTAAAGGACTCTGTTATATTGTTTGTAATATGATCATTCTTAAGTTGCATGTTGAACGCATGTCTAGCCCATAGCTTACTGGGAAAGCCTTCAACCAATCATGGGCTTTCACTGACACTTGCTTCATCTTGCCCATTGTAAGACTAAATTCTACTATTATATATGCTTTAGTAGCGGACCAGAATAAGTTCCTTAAAAGTATCCCAGGGTGCTTCAACTTGAAATTACTATACAGATGACGACAACAATATCTCTGAGGGATCCCTGGCATTATTTCTTTGATTGCCTCCAGAACACCCTAAACATAAAGTTATGAGACATGAGTTTTGATAACACATGTACTTTTAATCAAAATCTAATTTTATATAAAAACTAGAAGTAATAATACATACACTAATAAAAAAATAATACATACATACATACACTATTAATACACTTTACATACTTTCTGTCGGTCGGTCGTTAATGTCCACGGCCTCTCATCTATGTTGCCAAGTACCACGTGCAAGTGATAGAGAAAAAATAACCAACTGTCTTTTTTTCCCCCTCCATGATGCCAAATGCTACTGGGAATAGGCCATTATTCCCATCAATTGCTACTGCTGCCATAAGTACCCCTCCATAAGGTCCTTTAAGATGACACCCATCCAAAACAATGAAATCCATGCATCCTTCTAGCAAACCTACCTTCATAGCATCAAAGCTAATAAAAAATCTTTTGAATGTTGGGGGTACCTCAATACTTGGCCTCTCAAGCTGCATTTTAACCAAGCTACCTGGATTAGTTATTCTTATAATTAACTTGTGCATATGTTAGTAGCTTCTCATATGACTCACCGTGGTTCCCCTCAAGCCACGCTAATGCTTTCTTCCTTGCACGATATAACTGCATTACACTCAAATCAATCCCATATGACATCTACATCTCTGATCTCATATAAGAAAGCTTTATATCTAGATTGTCATGCACTCGCTTAAATAGCTTTTTAGCTATCCATTTAGAAGTTGCCTGTGAGTTCGTGGTAATTCCAACATAAGTGTGTTTGGATTGATAAGTCTTTACTTGGAAGGTAACATTATCAGGTAAAGGGGATGCATGGATTTCGCGCCCCGAATCCGAGATATAGGATCTCGAGGATTCTAAAGGAACAACCTTCGAATCCAACATGTGGATGTGGTTAACCATTCATATATTGACCTCTTATCAAGGTCATTAGAGCATATATAATAATAACAACGAAAGTCTAATCAGTTTAAAACCAACATCTGTAAAGTTCAACTAACTATTACAAGTCTGCCATCGTGGGGTCAAAACAAGATCATGACAACTAAAATAAACTTGTGTCAAAGTCTCATTAACTGTAATAAATTGAAACTCATGTCCCTTCTGAATTCTGTTTCGACCGGTTCTACTCATAGCATTTGCCTGTATGAATATAGGGTTAGCCATGGGCCAGTAAAGATAATCCAATAATCTTCAGCAACTACCTCCATAGAAAATTAACTATGCAATTCATTCATGCATTTCACATATTTCATATAATTAGTTCAAATCCCAGGTATTATCATGCTATAAACATCATACAAGTCATATAAATTCCATGCACAATTAATCTCATAACAAACATAAGTCTTATCAATTCTTCCTCATAATCAACATGAATCACATCCTTCAAACTAGCATTCACTAAACACAATTCAGTATTTACTAATTCCATAGTCCCACTATGAGTCACAAGTACACGATCCCATCATGTAACACCACCACATGGTCCCACCACGTCATCCCATAATCCATTCTTTTAGGGACTTACACCCAAGGTAGAAGACACCAACCTATATGGCCAGTTCACATGGTCCCACCATACTTCTCACACAATCGCATCACACAATCACATTACACATATACGACCATAATGCAAGGAATGCAATCATCAAGCAACAATAAATACAATGCAAGTTAATGAATGATATGATGCAATGATGATTTATGAGTGCAAATGATGCATATGCATTGCATAACAATCAAACAATCAATCATTTTGTAGGGACTTGCACCCCCACGGAAGAATTCTCTTGTTGCGGCCATCCAATTCTAGGGACTTTCACCTCAAGGTTGGAAACCACAAGTATTGGTCATCACATTGTTGGGGCTTGCACCTAGGGGTGGAAACCACCATATGCTCTCTTCATTTTAGGGACTTGCAACCAGGGCTGGAAGTCCACCAGTTACGACCCATTCAACTTTAGGGACTTACACCCACGGCTGAATTCACCAGTCATACACAATCAATAATGCACATAACACCAGATCAATCCCATTGACCTGAAGATGCTCCCAGCATCACACACAACATACTCATATGGCAAACAAGTCAGTCAATCTCATTGACACTAGTAGATACCCTTGGTACCACTCACACCAATCACAGTCCACATGGCCTAGCCATAGGATCACCACAAAACAGGGATGTACCACATATCCTTATACACATTCCAAATTAGGATTTGAAATTCTAGAAGTCAACAAAATGTCATAGAACAATCTCAAACCAAATCACCCTATAGACTGCCTCTTAGGCTGCCAAACTAGACATTTCAGACAAATAGTTGCACAAAATCCCATACAAGTGTTTCGCACACAAACTAAGTATACACACGTGTTCTAATTCACCTCAGGGAACTTTCCCTAAAATGCCACCCCATTTTTGGAGCTCGGTAGATACTCGGTATCTACCGATGTTCCTTCCAAGAATGCTCGGTACATGTCTCGGCATCTGCCGAGACTCGATAGATTGTTCTGAGAGTTCATGACTTCTCGGTAGATGTCTCGATACCTACCGAGACTCCTACCGAGTGTCTCGGTACATCTCTCGGCATGTGCCGAGGCTAGGCACATTGTACAAAGAGTTTGGGCTCGCTCGGCAGATTACTCAATCTCTACCGAGGAATCTATCGAAGCCAGTTACGGCCCAGATTTCGAGAATTTTTCACATCTTCCGATCCCTGATCATCACACATACAATCTAACACATTTTTGCATCTAAAAACCTTCATAATTCATTGGTTGGAATTTCCATACATTAACATTCGATTTAACTCGAACCACATCAATTCCCAATACCATTCAGATTTATTCTAGGTTAAACCTAACTTTCTCATGCATCATAAATCTCAAATATGATCTCAATCAACATAATAATCAAACAATGATCATATCAAACAAGCCCATAATAAGCCTAACCTTAGATCATTATATTCCATCAAACCATGCCAATATTCAAATCTAGAATTTCATACCATTCAGATCCGATAATAGGAATCTCATATATATCAAATCATCAAGTTACATCGCTAATGGTTGTAAGATTAACACATGAATCACACGCATATTTCTCCCAATCATCAATCTTACTTAATGGATTTAAGCATACACATGCAAATCAATCTAATCATAACTATAGCATCAATTAAAATCCTATGATTATAGGTACCGTAAGATTATCAGAAAATCCCTACCTCTCTTTGCCATGATTCTTTGCACTAAGATGGTGAAGATACTCAGTCTCATTTGGCTGATCTTCTTCTTCCTTTCACTTTTCTGCAACACCAACTTTCAGATCTGGCTTCCTTCCTCTATAAGTTCTTCTTCCATACTCAAATCAGTTTTGGACGTGTGAGACAAGGAAGTTTCTCTCTCCCCTACTTGGAAGAAATATGTGTTTGTGGGATGTCACGACCCGATTCCAGGGTATACCCCTCAAGGGGTCACCTACTAGAATCCAGTGATGCAACTCTCACCCCCTCCACAGGACGTGGCAAACAAGTGAATAATCAAGAGACAAATCTAAATAATATGTATATACTAGATATATCTTCCAAGGATCAATACTAACCATTACAAAGCTGAATCTTCTATCCAAACCCACCAGCTATCTAACAGAGTAACAACAACCTGAAAAAATATATATATCAATGAAGGATAAGCTATAAAGCCGCAAGTAATCCCACAATAGCCGGGTATTTATTCAGAAACACAAACCAGTAAATAAATATGGAATACCATATAGGTGGATTATGATAATACATAATAGTTCTTGATCTCTATGTTATTATGTTCTTAACTATCGTGAATCAACTTATGATTATGAGGATAGTTCATTACATGTATTTATGCAATTCAATTCATAATTTATCAAGAATGGTTGTCTGTATAGATCAAATTCATTATCTCATATTTATATGATTCTACCTGTTGAATATACTTAACCCAACTGTCATCATCTTATAGTTATCTGAGTTCTACATTAACGTCTACTGATTACATCCTTAAATATTGCTAACCAACAATTTAATCATATATAACACTTCATTTAGCACACTATGCAGTTCTCTCATCCATACGCATTGGGATTTGGTGTCATGCATGATACCGCTCACAACTACATACTAATATGATGCAGTATGCTTCATACTCACTCTCAAGAGAGTCAAGTCTCCCTTTTCACAACTCATAATACAATCGCAACCACATGATATGCATGCTATTATTACCGTCATAATCACTGGATGCTTATGCTTGATCTGGACTGCAACACCATGCAACTCACTCTAGGTGCCATGGCCCCTTTCGGGCTAAGGATGCCTCTCCGATTCTATGTGTACAGTACAGTTTTAGGGAATCACAACTCACCTCTATTTTTTATCGTGGGAACGAATTCTGGGGCTCACCAAGATATCCTCTGGGGCTCATCAGTTCATAACATCCAACCGTTTATTAATAAATAAATAAACATCTGGGTCTATTGGACATCTTTGGTCCTCACCCTATCTCTGGGCCTATTGGGCATCTCTGGCCCTCACCCTATCTCTAGGCCTATTGGACATCACTATCCTCACCCTCACTTTGCCTCTCGAGGCATCATCCTAACTCACTCTAGAGTTGAGTCAACACTGGTCATCCCCGACCGTGAAATCACATGCAATGCTTTAGCATTATAATTCAATTCAATTTAACTAATGCAATACGCAAACAACATCATTAACTAGGAAACAAATGATGGTCATCCACGGAAACTATCCACACGCCCGTACACACGGATAATCCGATTGGATGCCATCATAAGTTTCCCGGATGTCCAACATAGACACAACCATTCACGTCATCAAATATCATGGATTTGCATCTCCATGTCCAACATACTTAGAAGCATTCATAAGTCATCATACATGTGCATCAAGCTCATACTAGTCCACAAACAACATAATACTAATCTCTTGCTTATACATAAAATGAAATGAACAGATATAACCAAGTGTTTCAAGGACATACATCATTAGTCTTTACTCCACAACACTATGTCTTATGCTCATCATTAAGCATAAACATCAAACCCAATTCATATCTCATGCTTATTTTAAATAAAATAAATAAACGCAACCATGCGCTTTCAAGGACTTACATCATTTGCCTTATCATTGTAGCACTATGCCTCACGCTTATTAGCTAACATGGACATCATGCATAATCATACTCAATTCATCTCATTACAGTAGATATCATACATCATGATTCAAGTAATACAGAACACTTAAGGATATCCCTGGCATTACTTCACATTACCATAAGTTATGTATATTCATAAACATGGACACTCATACATTCTTTATATACGGTTTACATCCTCGATACTTGAAGATGAGCGATCATTCACCAACACACCAACATCATTCACACTACTATGCTCAATCATTCACTGGGGATAATCCTATCTCCCCGTAGCTACTCAAGGTATTCAATTCACTCTTATAACTAGTTAACAGCTACGTATGTCTGTATACTTTATCACTTGATTTGAAGTTATATATTTATATATAACATGCAACTCATTAATTCGATTTACCTCATTGCATAGGGTTGAGGCTTATATCACAGTCCATTAACATCTTAGGTATTACTAGGGTACCTATGTGCACCTAGTCTCACATACCATTCTACAATTCAAGGTCCAGGTCTGGGTGGATTTCTAAGAATCACCGACCACATCAATCACCTACACACTAGTCACAACAATCCATACGGTTCCCGAGGTCTCAGGCTATACATGTGGTCCTTTGCCTTTGCCAGGCAATCCTAAGGTCATAATGGTGGCACCCCTAGTAGGCATCCAATCCCAAACTCCCAACAACTACATACATACACCACTTAGTCATTATCAACTACTAACACATACTCGGAGCATAAGTAATCAATGGTCCGAGAGACAAGGTTCAGATGGTGGCAGTCTGGAAATCTGACTAAGTCTGGAAAACGTTGACTTTTCACCAAAACATTTTTAGAGTCCAGAAAACAATACTTTTCTTATCGGACCTTGGACATCTAGTATTAATATGTTGTAACTAGATTTTACAAATTTTTAGGGGCCTCAAAGGTTGGTTAAAAGTGTCCCAACTCAAAAATGGTGTTTTTAACAAAAGTCCTGAAAACCTGAATTTGTACTAAAACCAAGAGTTGACTTTTTATACAATCAAAATTAGTGTCTGTGAGTATTTTTATTGAATTCAAGTGGCAGTGTTTGCTTATTTACATGTAATATCTTAAGTAAATGGAGAATAAAAATACGAGGACATTTACTTAAATGATTAAATGAGATGCTGAGGAAATTGAAGACATTCGTGTAAATAAGATGTTGAGGAAACTGATGCTGTCTGAAAGATATTTTTGTAAATAAGATGCTGAGGAAACTGATGTTGTCTGATATTCTGAAAGATATTCGTCTAAATAAGATGCAGAGGAAACTGATGCTATCTGATATTTGTGTGAATAAGATGCTGAGGAAACTGATGATGTCTGAAAGATATTCGTGTAAATAAGATGCTGAGGAAACTGATGCTGTCTGAAAGCCAAGCTGTCCTGAGGACTAGTGCTGAGGAAACTCATGTTGTTTGAAAGATATTCGTGTAAATAAGATGCTAAGAAAACTGATGCTTTCTGAAAGCCAAGCTGTGTTGAGGACAAGTGCTGAGGAAACTGGGCCCTGAAGGCCACAGTATACATGGTCGATGGGTGCCATCGGTGAACCGACGAACCCGCCGACAGAAACCTATACAACCCGTCAGTGCGTCCCGTCGATGGGCCGACGAACCCGCCGACCAATCTCATTTCTTCGGTGGGTACCGTCGGTGGACCGACGAACCCGTCGACAGATGTGATTCTAGGTTCCGAACTACTCCAAATCTTCTCCCTTTCACTCCTAGGTCAAAATCCATACATCAAAAGGATTTAGAAACACTATATAATCATTCCTAAACACATATTAGGTATTCTAACCCATTTTAATGGAATTAAAACAACACACAATCAGATATGGGTCAAGATTATAGCCCTAGGTTAGGTTTTCTGTCCTAACACAATTATCTCACAACAATAATGCAAGAACCTCTTAATTAAACCTGCTAGATGCAATTTTATCACAAATAAATGCTTAAAGGTTGTACATACAATTGGTATTTGGGTTTTTTCCCAAATACCCAAGATATTGAGGGAATACTTGCCTTGGATTCGTTGATGCCGCCATTTCCCGCACTCCATAGTTGTTGTCGCGTCCCCTTCGGTTCCTCATGCTCCAAGCTCCTTCTTCCTCCTTGCCTTGATGATGAAAATCCTCTCAAACACTTAGGGTTTCTCCCTCTCTCAATCTCAGTAAAAAAAAAAATTAGGGTTATGAGACATAAGGAGTATTTATACTCCTCAACTCAAGTTAAGGACCAGTTTGGTTCTGAACATTCTGGTTTTCACTTAATTAGTGATTTAATCCAACACTCAAGGTATTAAGACCTAGTTTAAAGTTTGGGGATCACTCACACCATGATACACCCTCTACTAGGAAAATCTCACCTCGCTAAACTCGTTCACATGCCAAAAGACCAAAATACCCTTTCTAGATTTTCAAAATTTTCCAGGCTGTTACATGGGAACTTTCCCTCTAATCCTCAAGTGAGTTTGAATGTGTAAGTAATTTACCTTTTTGTCCTCACTTGTGTCCAATGGGTCCCAATTGACCAGCCCATTTCTTAATGAGTTGGGTCCAAGCCCAATTCACCTGATGTTCAACAAATAACATAATTTCACCACCAATTTATCATATTTACACAATGGTCCCTATTCTACCCTCAACCTTACAATTAAATCCATATTTACAATAAAGACAGAATTCACCATTTGATTATTAAATCCACTGTCAGAATCATACACATCGGAATACTCAAAATCAGATTGATAGTCAGATACGGCATCACTATTTTCTTGTTCACTTATTTTTTTCAAATCAGATTTTTCATTCTCACTTTTATGATCATCACTTCCAGCATTATCCAAAGCCCACTCACCATCACTACTAAAATCAGCACCCTCATCCTCAATGCCATCAAGATCTTTATATTTATGTTTCTTGTTAGAGGTGTCAATTCCCCCATCCCCTTGAGTAACAAGTTGAGTTATTTCCTCCACCTTCACAGTTATATGGACCTCTTCTATACCATTGTACATGTCAAACATCTTCAACATATCCACATCAGACTGAACAACACATACGTCTCTTGATCGAGGCTTTATATAAGTAAGGGTGAGGACCATGTTTGACCGAATATTAACTTCACTGTAAATGTCTCCAACCATGTCTATGTAACAATACCTATCTGGATCCACACTATCAATGTATTTTACACCACCAAGGTGTGGACCATGTTTGACCGAATATCTTCTCTTCTATCTCTTGTAAACCCAGTTAAAAGACTTACCTGCGAATATATTTGAATCGTTCATTAAAGTAAGGAAAAAGAAAAACAAAAAACAGGCAATTAAAGCCAAAGACCTTAACCCCCAAAACCCTAAAAACAGAAAACAAAATTTTTGCTAATTTTAAGAGGAATAGAGAAACCCATCTGATATAATGAACAGCCTCGCACCTGAATCGTTCATTGAAGTTAGGAAAAAAAATAGCAATTAAAGCTAAAGACTTGAACCCTCAAAACCCTACGAACAAAAAACAAATTTTTTGCTAATTTTATGAGGAATAGAGAAACCCATCTGATAATGAACAGTAACAGACAAAGTAAAAGAACTCCCCCAAGAACCCAATTGCTACTAGAACACATGTCTAAGATGAAAAATCCCCAAGAACCCAAATACAAATAGAACACAAGCAAAAGACCAAAATACTCCCAAGACCCAACTGTTAATGGAACACACTCTTAAGATCAAAAAGCCTAAAAAATACAGGGGAAAGAAATCTACAAAGTCTAAAAGCAATAGAGGAACGCAACTGATTCAAAGCCACTAAAGAGAAGGGCAAGGCATTCAAGTGAAAACAAAATTTATGTAATAAAAAGGGAAATCTATAAGAAAGAAAGAACGTCATCACGTTCAGTCACATTTAAGAAGATGAAAATGGAGAATTTCTTCCGACTAATGATTAGGTTTTAAAGTTGTACAACAAGGTAAGTAAAAAAAAACACAATAAATGATTGATGAAGACGGAATACTTACCAACAAAATCGCCAACGGAATACTTACCTGCAAAAACGCATCACAAACTCACATTCAATCAGATTTGAGAAGATGAAGTTGGAAAGTTTCTCGTTTTTTTTCACTATAGAATAGGTTAACCTTGTAAACAAGGTGAGAGATAAGACTTAAAATTTATAAAATTTATTTAAGAGTAATTACATTTTTATTGGGGGTAAATCAGTCAATGAGTCATTGTCATTAAATGACCCCCTTCCAGTTTCAAACAAAGGGTGTGATTGTAGTTTAACACACCTCAGGGGGACTAAGTGCATGTGGTCAAAACCTCAGGGGGTCAAAGTGTAATTTGCACACACACACACACGGACACACACACACACACACACACACACATATATATATATATATATATATATCAGAATAGAATATATATACGAGTGAGAACCTGATCACATATGTATATATCAGGATAAACTATATGCATGTGTGATGTGAGTAATCTGTTAGATAATTGTGAGCTGGGATGTGCCACGAGAGAGAGTTCTGAGAGATGTCCCGATCACGTTTTTCAAGATAAAAAATGACGGTGGGACAAAAGAATCCAATGGGTTTAAAGGACCTAAAACTGTGCTTTACACACAGAATCTACTGAGCATGCCTTAGCCAGAATTGGCCCATGTGATCTATAAAGGTGCATTGGTTGCCTTAAGTGGGGATCTAGTGTGGACATCCAACGATCATAATTGCAACAACATGCATTGCATTCATGTGTATTGTACCTGCCATTGCTTGGGATGATGGTTTAAATGATCATGACATTTCATACAAAGAATGAACCAAAGCATTATTTCATGGCATAGCATGCATCCATGGAAAACCATCATTTCATGTTTCACCATGTTAATACATTGTACTTGCTGACTCATAGCTCAAGCCTTTTGGCTCCTAACATTTCAGGTGAACCGGCTTTGAGATGAAATGATGATGATGTTGATATGACAAGAGAAGGAGTTAAAGTGCCAGAAGCTTGGATCATGATTATGAACAATTTTGTTATTTGGAATATGTTGTATTAAGCCATGAAGTTTGGAACTATTATGTGTTATGTGGATTATTCAAACATTTAGTTAGTTTGGTTTGATATATTATATGTTGAGTTGTGATATACATGGGACGTGTTTATAAATGCATGCTTCCGCTGATGTTAAAATGAATGAATGATTTGTTGTATGTCTTTATTGGGTGTGCCACCTCTTAGGAGTGTATAGAAAAGGGGTGAGAGTTGCATTCTTGAACTTTAGGGGACTACCCATGGATTCATGAGGTATACCCTGGAGTTTGGATGTGATATTGATAACCCCATTACTTCCTCTACCAACTTTGGCATCACATTGACATCCATTCCTTTGATATTTATGACACTTCTCTTTATGTCAAATACGGTCACCATAATCTCACAGCGAGCTCGTTGAAGGTTCACTTTTGTAAGAGAGATGAGACGTCCAAATCCAAGCTCCCCTATACAATCCCTCTGCTCAAGGGTTAGCCTTTCTATCAACTTCTGGAAATGTGTCAGCAAGCAACACATACGGAATACCTAGAAGGAAAACATCACGCAGTTTGTATTTCCAATATATTAAAAAATCATATGCATTTTTATATTCTTAATAAATATTACCTCATTTTTTGGCTTTCTGAATTGTGGCCCTCCCTTACAATATGCATCCCACTATTTCTTTGACATTTTAATATATTTTTTCTTATAGTCATCTTAGAGTGCATTTCATTCATTCCTTGCCAATGAATGAGCCTGGAATAACAAGCATGTGACTGATTTAACATTAAAATAAAAGATAAGTTAAATACAAAAACAAATATCACATTAAGGGCGTGTTTGGCGCAACTTCCTAAGGGCTAGGAAGCTTTTCCCAGAATTCTTCTATGCATTATAAATTCTTCTCAAATATTCTATACTCATCACACAACTTTCTTCTCTGCAAGCTTTTCTTTCTTTGGAGCAACATAACAGTGAGGAAATTCACAAGTATTAATTCATCTCTCTCTCCT
>JAUPMG010120236.1:0-11778 GCA_031762675.1 Pachysandra terminalis | reverse complement strand
TTACAACAACAGTGAGTAAAGACACTGAAAGAGAAATGAGATAGTCAGTTATATACTGTATTTCTCAATACATGATAAAGACTTCGGGTCATTCGAACACTGGGGTTTTCTTGCTCTGAAATATACATTCAAATTGACTTACAGTTATTTCATTATCCTCCCCCTTTGTCTCTTTTCTTTGTCTTATTTACAGGTCATGTTTGTGAAGAAACGCTCTTGATAGAACGTACAATAGTTTTTACTATCTTGAGATAGACTCCCTGAAGTTATTTTTTTGAAAGGTTGTTGTATTGGTTCTTTATATTATTAAATAAAATTCTCTTGATATATTGAGTCTTCAACAATATATAATATAAGATGTTAACATGTGTTTAATATATTACGTATAATCTTATATATAAATCGAGTCGTGCTTTAACCTAGTCGAGCATACCCAAGCTCCTTAAGAATTTTTTGAGCTCAGGCTTGGTTTGTGAGCCTAATTATAGCGCTTGGTCTCGGCCCGGCCCGTTGACAGCCCTAACTGTAGGCTGTAGCCATGCCGCAGCGCGCCTCTATTAATCGGCTCTCCCTCTCAATACCATACATTCTGCGACACGTCTCCAACTTGTTGGTGTACCATCAATACGCGTTAGTTTTTTATTGGTTCAGTTATGGCGTATAAATAAAGAAACTTTTATTTTTTTGTTACCTTAAAAGAATGGCGCTTAAATTTTTATTTTTTAATTGCCGCGCGATTTGAGAGACTTTGGATGGATGGAAAGTAAACAGCACCCCGCCGTTTTGTTCTTCTTTTCGCTCTCAATTACCTCTCACTCTCTCATGGGTCAGTGCTACTCAGCACTCAATCTGTCAATTCTTCGTTCCGCGCATTAAGCGTATATTAGCAGATCGTTTAAGAATTTCTAACGTGCACCACTATCATCTCAGTTTCATGTGAATGCTACAGAGGAAGCTTAAAAGAGTTGCAGAGCAGCCAGAGCTTGCGTTTCATCTTTATCAATGGCGTATCGGCCCAGAATCCGGAAGAGGGTCCATGCCATTCGCCGTGCAATCGACGGAAGCGCGTTTGAATATTGGTTTCTGTTTCTCCCTGTCTCTCACTGATCTCTGTTTTCGCTTTTCTAGCCCTTTATTCTTCTTTATATGTTAAACCCTCTAATGTTTTTTGTTTTACTTTTAGTCTTTTAGAGACCCTGAAACGAACCTTATATTTTCCCTCTTAATTTCATTGTGAACTTCGAATTTTTGCAGTGATTTTTGTGGCGTTTTGGTTGCAATCTCTCTCGCGGACATGCAGGAATGTGAATCCAAGAAAGGCGCCAAAAGATTCAAAGGCGACGTTGAGACTCAGAGTCTTGAGAAACCGAGCTTTGACGACCAACCCAGATCTCCTTTCTGCATCTTCATGTATATATACTCTTATTTGCTTTATATGTTTACTTGTTCTCATTTTTATACGAACACATTGTTAATGTAATTAGAAGCATTGATACAGATTAGTTTCTCAACACACTGATATGGGCATGTATGTATGCATACAACCATCGACCTTCTACATGTGCATGTTGATGTCTCTGATGCAAATGCATGTGCTTACCATGGATATAGATTTTTTCTATTTTCTATTTTCTATTTCATGATAAATATGTAAATATACCGACCACTGTGTCGTGTTGAAGAATAGAAGTTCATGTGTCCTTGAGTTGCTTTTGTAGGGAAAGCTTTAAGAAAAGCTGCGATAATGCAGATTGGATTGATATAGATCGTAAAGGTTTCGAGACATGGAATAATATGTCTAACAAGGTATAAATTGCATAAGAAACTTATAAAGAACTGTGCCCATGTTTTTAGTGTAGCAACTTAATTTCGTAATCATAATTTATCTGAAATGTTTAGGAAAGACACTATTACGGCTTTCAAGCAGAAAGGGTGAATTTGGCTTACCAGCGGGCTTTGCTTGAAGAGGTCGATGATGCATTAGAGGTAATTAGGTCTAAATTAGATTTTATTTTGTCTGTTAATGATTCAATGTTGTGGGGTTGAAGTCATCAGAACAATGTGTAATAAATGGTATGCATTAGAGTTCTGATTGGCAATAACAAAAATAATTTGGTCGCCATATCCCCCAATGGGGCAATGGCATTGTCATGCATAATTGTAGGTGGATGGATGTTCATATTGATGTCATGGACATAGCGTGTTGTTAATTCTATTTTTCATTTTTTTATTTATTATTTTCCTCTCTAATCTTTATCCTCTTTGTAGGCTACATTTTTTTAGAAAGTCATGTATTTCCTGTTCCTTATTTAGTTTTTGAAATACCAATCATAATACTTGGTAATTGCCAAGGTTCAAGTTGAGCAATAAAAAAACATCATATTCACAAGATGAATGTTGCTGAGATGGATGTGTGCATGGTGTAAAGGATCGGCCGATCCAACTCGGGATCGGCTTGGGACGAGTTGTGTTCCCAAGCCGATGCCTAATTTATTAACAGTTCTTTAACTTGGTTTCGGATGATCCAATATGGATCGTCTGGCACCCCTCAAAGAGTTTTTTTTTTTAATTGCCAATCCAACCCGGTATCAGACCAGGATGATCCTCGATCCGATACCGAGTTAAAGCACTATGGATGTGTGAGACGAGTGAGAAAGACAAAGGAATGAACATATCCGAGAATGTCTAGGAGTAGCCCAAATAGGAGATAGGATAAAGAAAATAGATTAAGAATGTTTAGTCATGTTAAATGGAGACGTATGAAGGCGCATGTTGGAAGGTATGAGGGGTGCATATTGATGGATCAAAAAGCACAAAAGAAAGACCAAAAAGTAACACGGAGGTAAAAAATGATTGAAATGAGTATAATCTAGGTAATGACATGGTTTTGGCATGTTGGGTTGTGGGAACAAGATTCTTATTTTGTGGACCTCAGCTAGTTGGAATAGGCAATTTGTTTTTGCTGTATTTTTTACTTTTTCTTATAATATAACAATGCCTTAGATTTTACTAAATAGTTATATTTTGTCAAGTTTACTAAAAGATGCTAAATCACAATCGCTTTCTCTGATGATGATGATGATGTATATTAACCTTGATAATAGATGGTTACATTCACCCCAAAACTTTGATGGCAATCAAGTGAAAGATACAGGACTGATCAATGGAAATTAAAGAATAGAAAATAACTCAAAACAAGATATGATAGCAAGCACCAGAAGTTGGGATCAATGACCTTGTGGGCTATCTGTTTTCTTTTTATATTTCGTCTTCTCTACTGAAGCTTCTAGGATTCCCTCAATCAATTGTCCTTCTTTGGATCAAGATTGTGAGTGGCTTTTCCATAATTTTAAAGGAGAATCCAGTAGCTGTTCCATGTACAACATACCTTCCTGCTCTTGATTGTGTCTGTTTTGTAATGATTAATCATGTCATTTATTACTCATCTTGTTTAAGTTATTTATCGAATATTTCGGTGTATATGCTTTATATATATATATATATCATGATTTAGCATGATTGCCAAATTCTTTTCTAGATTTTGATATTTAATTTTTTTTTAATTCTTAAACTATATTGACCCAGTAACTTTTCCATACTGAGTGTGATGTTATATGCTCCCCTTTGGATTTCCTCTTTTTCAATTTTGTTCATGGATGTCAAGTTTTGTCTCCTTCCTAAATCTGAAATTGAACGAAGGATTCAAGGTGTGGAAGTGTGGACTGTTTCAGGTGGACGATGAGGCAGATTCAGCAATGGTTGGGAAGGTTGATCAGGTGTTTGCATTTCTTGTGCTTACATTGCTTTTTGTTCTTTTTAGCTTCTTTGAGCTCCTTGAATTTTATTGGCTCTATATGTGTAGGTATTTATCTATGGTTTTATGGATTTCACTAAATGACTAATTCTGATTTGAGTGGATTACAGGACCATAAATACAACGAGTCTTGGGAATGTTCTGAAGGCTTTGAGAACCCACACTATAAAAGATTTGAAAGCTTCGACTCCTATGAATTGTCTCTCTCTCTCTCTCTCTCTCTCTCTCTCTCTCTCTCTCTCAATATATAGTTATATACATACGTACATATGTATGTGTGTATAAATGTTTATGTAGATATGTGTGTGTGTGTGTGTTTACTTTTTTATGTCTTTTGTAATGTGTGGAGAAGTGGTGAAAAGGGTGCATTCATGTGTGTGTGCACTTGCTTCTGCTCATTGCATGTGCATGTGTGTTTCATATCAAGTGGACTAATTAATTTGGGTGTGCTATAGCTGAAGAGGTTGCAGTAAAAACATTTATTTCAAGTTCTTTTCATTTTTTTTGTTTTAACTGAATAATATTTTGTGGATTAGGCGCATGGTGCACTCATGGATTAAGTCATCAACCTCATCATACCATGCTTATAAGCCATCTGGCTTCTGTTGATGTTTTGGATCATAAATTACATAGAGAAATTCGAGCAGCAAGATGAATATACTTTCTACTGTTCTTCTCAAAGGCAAGTCTTTTGGCTATTGTAAAGCAAAACTAGGATACTGATAGCTTTTTGTTCTAGTTATAATCAGTAAAGTTTTTGGAGCTCTTGTTCTTCTACCTCTCATGTTGAGTACAGATAACAAGGAAGCCTGGTTCAGAATAGGTAGAATCTTTGTTCCATACTACCATTTTTTTTTTGGAAGGAGGGATCGTCAATACCATTTTGCTATTGTAATGGGTTTGTGTTATAGTTAACTACAAGTTATTGGAAGTTTTGCCTATTTGTTTCCTTTTTCGGTACAACTAGGCTAACTCTTCCTTCACACTCCCATGGATGCCAAACCAGACACTACTAAGAAACCTACATGTCTCAGAGAAAAGTGATTAGAAGTGGTATCAGTTTAAATTATGGATTAAAAGGATCCATATGGTTTTGATTGACTATCCCATCTTTTTGTGAATCGTCACAAAGTCAATAGTGATTAGATCATCATCATATGTTTTCTTTCCAAAAATAAAATGGACAGTGTAATTTAAAATATTTATTATGATTAATGATTTTTGTTTATTGTTTAGCATGTTTGAAGAAAGTATAATCTTGATTATACATTGTTAAACAAATTGTATGTTTGATGGTATATATTGACAGGATTTGAATTTATATCTGACCTGTTTCTACACTATTACTGAATATAGGATCAGATATGGATCAACTATGATATACATTCAAGTATAGATCTCTAGAGTAGATTTGAGATTGAATTTGATTTGACTTGGCTTGGATCAGCTTGTTCTACTCCATTTATGACCCGTTTTATGCCCATACAAAAAACATTTTAATGGGCATATGGGTTAGCTGGCAGGCTCTCCAGCTCAGGAACTAGAGGTTCTAGGTTCGAGTCTTCTAGCTTACTTGATATATGGTCTTTGTGGGTGGGGTCATGTATTTAAAGTTTACCTTGTCACTACTAAGTGGGGTTAGGGTTTTATATTTTAAAAAAAAATGATTACCTATCCAATAGGAGACTCTATACCCCATGTCATACAATCCATGGGGTTACAGGGGTGTTTCTGCACTCAGAATGCGAATCCACGTTCTGAGTGCGAAAATGCCCTCAATCTGTGGATTGAGTAAAATTATAGAAGGGGAATTTTTTGTAATTTTTGGGAGGGTTTTTGTGAAAATAATCTGTTTTTTAATTTATACTATATGCACATGCAGATTAGAGTAAAACGGTAAAAAGAAAGGGGTTTGATTGTAATTTGATGGGAAAATATAAAAATGGAACTATGTTTATATTGAAAATAAGGTTAAATTGAAAGTTTTTTGTATTACTTTCTTTTATTGTATACGTGGTTGAGCGTAAAAATGAAAATTGAAACATTTTTATACATAGATTATATTTTGTATATATATATATACACATACAAACGCTCTTTGGACTACTAGTTTTTTCAAATTTGACTCTTTCGCTCGCGCACCCGCTTTGGCATTCTGGTGACTTAGTTTATACGACAATCAGGGCCAAGTTGAAGCTGTTTAAAACTGAGTGGATTGGAGGGTCAGAGTTGGAAATCGCCAGATCTAGCTGAGAGCATTTCATCTAGTCTACGAACCGGGAAGATTTGTTGCACCTCGTATTGAAATGCTCGTACCCTGCGCTGCAATTCCAGAGGAAATGCCCTCGATCTAGCCCAAGCCCACCGTTCCCTCAACAGAGCACGAATACTAAGTTGTGAATACGGACTGCACTTTGGGGGCATTTATGCCCTGTATAAATTTTGTTTTCTGTAAAGCATTCTTGGGGGCATGGTCTATCTCTTTACCGCCAGAACTTGTCCAATCCTGTTTCTCCTAAGGATGGTTTGGACAACAAAGCCGATAAGAACTTATCTGGCATTGTCTTAACAAAAAAAAACTTATCGGGCATTGACGGGAATACCCCTATCCATTGAATTGCCCAACGACTATTTTCTGGTTTCAACTGCTGCATCAACTGTCATAAGGTTTTGATGAAATGACCATCATATTCCTCCATTTCTTCGTTATTTTCTCATGAGATGACCTTGATGTCCTGTTTCTACGCCAAATTCTCATTTCTCACTAAGCGCCCGGTTCTCCACTCGCTAGCTCTTAGGGAAAATTAAGACACATTATCGATACGGCATCCGGGAGACGAGATGAACTGATGAAGGGCGAAGACGATTTTCGTCTTTTCGTATGAACTCAAGGGTATTATCGTAAGATAATTTGAAACGTGTATTATCTATCCATTTCTCTCTTTCAATCCAGAGACGGGATCAAGAAAGATTGGGAATCGAAATGCGAAGAAATCTCAGAGTAGTTGCTTGAATCTTCAACTCCTGGGCGACCATGACTTGCATCTTCTACAGCCCTCTCTCTTTCTCTTCTCTCTCCATTTCTTCCACCAAATCAACCTTCGGTTCTCGCTCGAGATCAAAGCTCAGAATCTGCTGTGCTGTTGGAGGTAATTTTCTTCCATGATGTTTCACTTTCCGAAGAGTTCTCGTCTCTTTTTCTGTTCTTAATTTGAATTATCTTGACTGAAACGTTTCTGTCTTCTTGAGCTAGGGTTTTAATTATACGCATCCATCTCTTGCGTTCTTTTTCTTTCAATCGAAAATGATTTAGGCCTCGTTTGGATTTCATTCTGGATCAGGAACTCCTTCCAGGAACGAGTTCTTGGAATTCGTTCTACGAACTCATTTGGAAGGTTGCTTGATTGCGTTTGGTTAGCATGTTATAAAATGAGTTCCAACATAATACAGATGTTTGGTTAACATGTACTTAAAATGAGTTTTAACAAAAAAATTCCTTTCTTTTCTTTTAATTATAAAAGAGTTTTAGGAGCTTCTCTGCAGACCCATCTTAGGGGTGTACATGTGCTGTGCCGCCCTGTGTGCCAACACATGACACGGTTCATAGGCTGCCATGCCTGGATTTCACAAGTCCACAGCTTGGCCACAGTCCAATATGTGGAGAGACTCAAGCACAGGCATGACAATGCACAACAGCTAACCATGCCTACGGCCTACCCATCAATGCTATCCTTCCCAAGACCCAACAAGAAATCCCATATTCAATCTATTCACTCCATTCTCAGGAATGTGTTGTTCTATTGAAATACAGAATTCTGCAAATCTATGTTATCTTTAAAGATCAAATGGCCTTGCTACTGTCAAATTCCTCTTAATGACGTTAAAATGTGTTAAAAATTTCACTTGCAGATGCATACCATAAGATAGGAGACCCTAGTTTGGATTAAATCAGCGCACCACATGCAACATATCAACTAAAGGGAAAGATTAAAATTTATCAAGCATGATCTATTAGCAAGTCTGATTGAAGAGCTTTCTACCCATTATAAAATGAAAAAAGGAAAACCAGTGCTCAAATATCATCCAATTTCAGTAAACACAACAGATAAACTTATCAGATCTTAACAAATTCAGAATCTAGAGTTAAAGAAACTGTAACTCCCACAGAAAGTTAGCACCCCCAATTACATTCCTCTCAATGGTTATTTACAACAGTATCCTAGGCCTTTCCCTCTCTGTACTCAAAACAAAAATCCTCCTTCAGTCCACAACTGACAAGGAAAGCCAAAGAGCACTTGGGTTCGGAGCATTCAATCGCGCAACCACTCGCGGTGTCACAAACATAACAGATCTCCGTCCATCTCCGGCAAGGAACACTGGAACAATCTATGCCTTCTCTACCTTCTGGATCCCTGAAGAAAACCTCCGGCACGAATAGAGCGCACAAGACGTGAAAGGATGGAATCAAACTTGAAAGATCATTCACAGAAATGCAAAACAAAAAACAGGGAAAATGGGTTTGAGATCTAGCTCTCAACATGATTCAAAAAATCCACAACATGAAATGCAATTTTAAAATGGGAGAGAAATCTCCTCAAACTTGGAAGGATGGAATCAAACTTGAAAGATTTGCTACTCCAACGATGAAGAAAGAAGGGTTTTAGGTTATGAGAGAACTCCAAAGGGTTTTAGGTTTCTCTTTGTGAGGAGGAAGAAGAGTCGGTCTAAAAAAATACTGAAATTTACAAGTTTGCCATCAATCCCTTTCTTTTATTTACAAGTTTGCCACTGCAAAAATGCAAAACTCATTCCTAGATTTCAGAATGAGGGTTGGACCACATTCGGAGGTCATGTGTATTTTTCAAAACTCATTTTGAGAAACTCATTCCAAGGCATGCTAACCAAACGTTCATTTTTTTTGTGGGAAGTCATTCCAAGGCTTGGAAGTCATTCCAATGCTTGGAATTCATTCCAAGCCTTGGAATGAGTTCCCACAAAAAAATGACAAACGAGAACTTAGCTTCGACATAGTCTCTTACAAGATTTAGTTCATTTCTCATCTTTCAAAGAAGCATCTCTGGTTTTTTTTTTTTTTTTTAATAATTTTCTCCCATTTTGGTTTGGATTATTGCTTGAAGAAAACAATAATATGAGAAAGAATCAAAAAGTACTGAATCTGTGATTATGATAAAAAAAAAAAGTACTTATTGTTCGGAGTATGCTTGGATATGTAGAAGTATGGAGTTTGGATTAGGGGGAAATGTCTGATTGAGTGCTTCAATTGCAATTCCAGCATCTTCTTTACCATTTTTGTTACAAGCACAAGATAGTGTTGCATTTCTAACTGCATAGAAAGAAAAAAAAAATTGAAAAGAAAAGCTGCAGTAAGTTCCTGCTTTCATGGGAAAATATCATAATAAGAAGCATACTTTCATCATTAGAATGTGTTGATCAGGATAAGCAATAATAATAAATACAGTAAAAACGAAGATCAAACAATGCACACAGATATACGTGGTTCGGCAAAGCCTACGTCCACGGGGGAGAAGTTTCCACTATGTCAAAAACGAATTAGGGTTACAACTTGTACTCCTATCTGATATATGGGTCAAATCCCCAATATACCATTATTCGCGGGGCTCTGCCCCCCACGCACCATTTAACTACATGGGGCCACTTAGGTCCCTCCTCCTTGGATCTAAAGACTAGTGAATATAAGCCACCCGCTATCTCTAACAGAAGGAATCGAAACAAGAGAACCCGTTGTAGTCTTTACGTAGTTGCAGGCCTTCTTTGCATACCAACACTGGTGAACTGGATTGTCTGGATTATTGGAGAACCAACATTAAGAAATGAAAGAAAGATGGATACTGAATATACGTAGCTTTTAACACAATCGGTGGAACAACGATTCTTGACTTTTCAACCTTCAGAAAAGAGCAACCATTCTTGTTTAACATTTTATTATTAGGCATCAACAATGTCGGAAGAATTGTTTACATTCAGTATATGTTTTCATGATGGACAGGTGTCTTTTTGATGTCATTTGCTAGAAAGAACTAGTTGATATTAATCATTTTGGATGAGTGGCCTTCCATTCTGAGAGTTCAAAACCAAAATGTGTGCATTCTTTCATAAGCTTCCATCTAATTGTTTTTAGGTTGACATTGTGCTCAGTTGCTTCTTAAACTTTCATATCTTTAATGCTCAAAGCTTGGTATTTCATACTTCTTACCCTTGCCTGTCCTTTGTAGAGGCTGTTGCTGTGCCAAAAACTGTCTCTACTGATGAACCACTGTTACTAAATGCCATTCGAGGGGAAGAAGTTGAAAGACCTCCAGTTTGGCTTATGAGGCAAGCAGGGAGGTACATGAAGGCAGGTTTGACAACAGCTTTAGTTTTGAATATTATTCATATGTTCGTGTTTCATGCCCTGAAGTATATAAGCTCTATACTGGGGAAGGGATTGTGTGAAAATAACATATCCGATATATATATATATATATATATATATATATATATGGCCGTTCAAAATGTTATATATTGATACGAAGATTTGAAAAGGTTGTAAATGAAATCCTATCTAACAGTTTCTGAAATTTTTATTTAAAACAGATGATTTATTTAGAAGAATTTTATTTATTAGGCATGGAATGAGTATTGAAATTCAACATGATGCTATATTAGGTACAGAGTACAATTGAAATATCATCAAAATGCTTTGTCCTTTAGATTTCATTTTTCTTTAACAAGAATTCATTTGATGATAAGGAATTGTGTGAAAAACACATTCGATATATATATATATACCGTATATGTATGGCCATTCAAAATGTTACATACTGGTACGAATCTTTTGAAAAGTTTGTATATGAAATCCTATCTCACAGTTTCTGAAATTTTCATTCATCACATAAAAGAAATTTATTTATTAGGCACGGAACGAGTATTGAAATATCATCAAGATGCTATATTAGGCATAGAGTACAATTGAAATGTCATCAAAATGGTTTGTCCTTTAGATTTCACTGTTTTTAACAACAATTCATTTGATGATCATTTAAGTTGTTATGCTCATTGTCCAACTGAGTAGATTCCCAAAGACTAGGCTTAGTTCCCTAGTATTGCCTCTGAATTTTTTACTTTTGGATTTTGTGCTATCTATTTTGCTGACATACATACTGTATTTGTCATTAATGTAGGAACTTTCTTATTTCCTCTAGCGCTTCCTTAATTTGATTCACAACTTTTGCTAAGGAATATCAAATGGAGATTCTATGATTCCACTCATAGCTTTCTCTTTCTGCTTTGCTTCTTTGTTTATTTTTTTGTTTTTCTTTTTTAAGATGGTTTTTCTAGAAATCATAGAAACAGTTCCGGAGCTCAAGTACTGACTGTATGATATTGTTTTTCCTGGCATCTTTGACAAGAAACATTGTTCTTTTTCTTGGAATTATTGTGAAATATTGGTTTCTAGCTTTAAGGTTTTTGTTGTGATTTATCTGCTTTTTTTCTTTATCTCTGTGGGATCCAGATTAGCAAACATATAATTATTAAGGTTCACCTCAAGGATATGAATGCTGCACGATTTCCTGGGAAACCAAGCCTACTTATTATCTAAACTCAATAATCAGCATTATAGAAAATCATTCTGACCTAACTAAGAAAAAGGCATTGTACCTGGATAGTATTTCACAAATCTAGTTTTGTAACAATATAATCCCCTTAGTCTAGCATGCTGCTATGATTGATTTGGCTCTGTATTACTATTAGCAAAGCGGTGACACTGGTCTTATATCATAGATTCTTTCAAAATATTTTCCTTTCAGTAAAGAGGTCAATACTTTAATTATGTGAATACATATTTTTAATGTTGTATTCAATATATGCTGCTCTTTTGACAGAGTTATCAAAATATCTGCCAGAAGTATCCTTCATTTCGTGAAAGATCAGAAAATGTTGAT
>JAUPMG010120225.1:0-11778 GCA_031762675.1 Pachysandra terminalis | reverse complement strand
GTCCGATTTCATAGTTTTCAATCTGAATGAAACAAAAAAAAGTTGCTGCTCGCTTTCCCTTTCTTCTGCACTTCCTCTCTCTCTTTCTCACTCACTCACTCTTTCTCTCTGTTGAATCGCTCTCCTCCCGGCCTTGTGATGATGCAGAGATGCTCTGAAGGTCTGTCTTTTCCTTTTTAACCCACCATCGATTGGGATGGTAGAATTAGATTCGTGTTCTTGACTCAAGTTTTTGTAGAACTGATCCAGTAGCCTGATGATTACGATTCAAACAGGGTTGGTTTTACCCTAGGTCAATCTGAGTTCAAAACCCAAATGACCCCTATACACTGGGTTGATCCTTGCTCAAACATGGATATGGGACTGTACAAATGGTTAATCTAGATGATTGTCTATTAAGCTGGGGTGCTGAAGTCTGTCTTATCAGATTTATTCTCAATCCAGAAAAAACATGGTCAACTTGAACTTGAAGTAATATTATAGATTGAGTTGAAATACACCATGATTTCCTGCTCAAATTCCTGAAATGTTATGTCAGAGATAGTGGGTTGGCTCATATTCACTTCTCTAGATCTAAGGGAGAGGGACCCGAGAATTTGCCCTTTAATATGTATATCGGATAGAAGTATAAGTTGGAACCCAAATTCGTTTTTTGATATAGTGGAGATTTTTTCTCTCCAATGGATGTAAGCATTGTAGGGTTGTAAACGAGTTGAGCTGAGTCGAGCGAGCCTTTCCCAGCTCAACTCAAGCTCGTAAACCTTGAGCAAGCTCACAATTGGCTAAGGCTCGTTCAAAAAGTTTGGGCTCAGGCTCGATTCACAAAACGCAACTCATAAAAGGCTCAGCTCAGCTAGGCTCAGCTCAGCTCGCAAAAAAGCTTAGATTACTACAAATGCATTAATATAATAGTTGATGAATATTATTATATGTAATATAATATATTAATATATTTGTTTAATATTAATACATAATATCAAGAATATGGATGTATAATCTCATATACAAATCGACCCAAACTTTAATCGAGCTGAGCCTACTCAAAATTTGCTAAGATAATGAGCTTTTCTCTGGGCTCAAGCTTGGCTCCCGAGCCTAATTATAGAGCCCAAGCTCTCCTCACATGAGCTGAGCCCAAGCCCGAGCCGAGCTAGCTTGGCTCGTTGACAATCCTATGGCTTTGCTGAATCACGTATATTTGTGTACATTATTTTGATCTTTGTTTTACTGTGTTTATTGTTATTGCTTGATCTCTATCAACAGGTTGAGTTCCAAGTGGTAGTAAGGTGGGATGAGATATGCCAAAGTCCAAACAATCACTTATTATCTATAGGGACTTGATACCCACCTAAAGGAGATGGATTTGTAAGAGTATGATGTTGCATCCCCCATCCATGGTTTTAAATTTCCTCAAGATTTAGTAAAACTTCTCATAAATTTCCCTATTCGAAGGTCCCAGAAATTTCCCGTTCACCGGTATTTCCCTTATATAAAACATTTCTTTATACTCGTAAGGAAAATTGTGAAGAAGCGAAATTTCTCTCAAAATTTAAATTTAAAAACCATGGTCTCATCTTCATTGCTGAACATGTACTTAAGAGTATGATCAGCAAAGCTACAGTAATGTCTTACCGGTGTTCATCGACGTGAGTCTTAAGTCATGACTTGTGACTAGCCTTGCAAGTTTACTTGATGAAAACTAGAGCAATATCAATTAATAAAGATGTTTAATATTGCCAACATATCTAGGATATCCATTAAAATAATGTAAATTTGGAGTTTGGTATTTGAACTGGAAGCAATTCCATATACATGAGTGGGTGGAGTCCACAGATTGAATTTGTGAAGGTAAATGTGTACATCAAGATATGTTTGGATATCTGTAATACCTATATTCAATCTTCTAATATGCATCTTTATTTTTATCTATTCTTAAGGTTTTTAATCTGTCAGGTCTCAGGCTAAATATACAAATTTGGGGAGAGTGATGGAAGCTCATGGTCCAAAACTTCTAGGGACATTGTACAAGGATCCTATATCAAGCTTTAGTCTTTTTCAGAAATTCTCAGTTCAACATCCAGATGTAGGTAGTTAACGATCCTCTGAAGACATATTTATTGAGTTAACTTTAAGTTAAATTCTGTATAATAGGTAGTCGAATCGAAGGGAACCAGATTTTTCTTTGAAATAAATAATTGCTAGCATTTTTCAGGTCTACTGGTCAATTGTTCTGAACGAACTTTCAGTTACATTTCGTAAAAGCCCAAGGTGTATTCTAGATACCATAGATAAATCAAAACATGGGGGAGCATGGCTTCCAGGTTCAGTTCTGAATATTGCGGAGTGTTGTCTGTTACCCTCAAATCATCAAAGGAAAAAGGATGACAGTGTGGTTGTTGTATGGAGAGATGAAGGTTCTGATGATTCGCCTGTCAATCATATGACATTAAGGGAATTTCGCGAATAAGTGATGTAAGCTCTGAATCTTCTCAGATTGATATGGATTAATTTATCATCCTTGTTTGTGTTGATTTTTGCTGCTGTTTCCATGACATGATTCACAGGGTGGTAGCAAATGCATTAGATGCAACATTCTCAAAGGGTGACGCAATTGCGATAGATATGCCAATGACGGTCACTGCAGTTATTATATACTTAGCAATCATACTAGCGGGATTTGTTGTTGTATCAATAGCTGACAGCTTTGCATCAAAAGAAATTGAAACGCGCTTGCGTGTGTCCAAAGCAAAGGGTATCTTTACTCAGGTGAGTTTACTATATTAGATAGGATTTGAACTAGGAATAAGACCTTGTATGATACATGCTCCTGGGTTTTATTTGGGACTCTATAAGGTCTGGGTTGCAGATCTTTGTGAATCTTGTCTTGTAGTCCTCATTATAGTGGAAACTCTCTCTGATCATCTTCACTTGTGGGCATAATCACCCTATGATAGAACCGATTTGTTCAGAACCCCAATCTTGGGTATTCAGCATTGGAAAAATAACTGGAGAAAATCAAGAAAAGAAGTAGCAAACAACTTCATAAGAATTTATGTGGTCCACCAAAAATAGGACTACATCCAACGGAGAAGTCAATCAAGAACTTCTGCTATAATGGTGATTACAGGTACAAAAGTATCCTCAAACCACCCCAAGAAAAACAATCACACACACAGACACACACATAACAGAACACTTTATTATAGCCTATACCACAAAGGAGCTGAATTTTACAATACTGGCATGCCAGCGAAATTTCGCTAAAATGGCCCCCAACAAGACGAATTGTAGGGGGAATTCCTCCTTTCCCCCCATTTCGTCAAAATTTTGGCGAATTATAGCGAAATTTCGGTGAAATGTAGCAAAATATAGCGAATTAGCGAAATTTGCTGAATTCCCCTTTCGGCATTTTGACCTTTTTATTTTAATTTCCATTCTATATACATGCATGGTTGGCGCTTTGTTGTTTGATCTATCTTGATCACTTGAACTTGATTAAATAGGGTCATATTAATCAGAGTGTATATATATATATATATATGTAATTTACTTCCGTTTTATCATATTTTGACTTCGTTTTTTTGTTTATAATTGAATCATTTAGATGTAAACTTTATGTGCCCTTACAGGCTGCGCGACTGCGTACTTCCATACTTGCCTCACTATGTGTTAATGTATATGTATGAATTTTTTTCTTCATATTTTAGGTTTTTCAGTGTATTTTAATCTCATTTAGACCCTAAAAAAATTGGAATCAAAATTCCTTTTTTCATACCTTTCCCCAATATTTCTCCAACCTAGCGAGATATTCCGCTAGGTCGGCGAAATAACGGTGAAATATCTCCAGAAAATCTGGCGATGTTGAAATTTAAAAGTTAGAGAATCCCAAATAAAAAGCGGCAACATGCACCCTTAAATAAAGCCCATTAAAAAGAGGTAACCATCACAAAGCTGTACCAATGTTGTGGCCAAAAAACACTCTAATTCTCCAAGAGCAAACCCTCCTACCCAATAGCAATTGGCTACATCCTTAAGGATCTTAATAATGGACGCATCTCCCTAGGGAGAAAACTCCTTGGTCAACACTTCCCTAGTAGAGAACCTCTCACTATAACCTAGCCTTAAGAACTCTTTTATAGGATCCCAAAATAATAACCCCAATGGAAAACCCAAACCCACTCCTCAACCAACCATGGAAAGCACAATTTTTCCTTCAATAAGGGATCCAAAATAAGTTCCTCCAAGAATATAACTTCTGGACCGAGTAAAGAATTCGAGACAAGCCCAACATAAGTAAACCTAGTTGTTTTATGAGTCGCCCTTGGTCGTTTCTTCTTCTTCTTTCCTTCCCCTTCCCCCCTCCTCTTTTGCTTGTTCTTTTATCAACTCTAATGTTACAGTTAAAAACAATACTCAATCATGGTGGTTTTTATTTTTTTTGAGGCTTATTGAGATCATATATAAACATTATAATCTAATTTACTTGAGTTTCTTTATAAAGTACGTTTATGGATATATACTCAGTTATTACTTCAACTTTAGACGGCTATTATGTTTTGATACATGTTTTCAGTGTTACGTGTCTATATACTTATCCTTGTTCCAAAATCAAAAACTATTTAGTTTGACATTGGTTAATAAGTCATGGAAATCAAATTATTACGTTTTAAATCTCTATAATAACTTATTTTTTTAAATCTTTCTCAAATTTTTTTTTTGAGACTGATTTTAAGGAATACTAAAATCCAACATTGACCTACATTTGTTTTTAATTATATGTAACCGTGTTATGACCATTATCTATATATTTTTTGGTGGGTTGAATTCTTGATTGTGATTCATAGTTCCATGTCTCTCGTTTTGTATATTGTGTTCAGCTTTGAAATGATGCCTGCTTTCGTTTTAAATTTAGGATTTCATAGTAAGAGGAGATCGAAAATTTCCTTTGTACAGGTAAACTCACTTCCTAACACTTGATGCTAATGCTGTGTTATTGCAATATCACTTACAATTTCTTTTCTTTTCATACTTCTGTGCACACCATTGTAAACTTTTTTTTTTTCCTTTGCAGTCGAGTTGTAGAAGCTGGTCCAGCTAAGGCTATTGTGGTTCCTGCAATTGGAAAGGATGTTAACATCCAATTAAGAGAGCATGATTTATCATGGAAAGAATTCCTTTCTCTTGTTGATCTCCTTCCAAGGTAATGCAGATACCTTGATGTTTTGTTGGTTCATGGAATTAGCCATTTTGGCCATGGAATGAACAATCTAATGATCCCACAATATAGCAAACTATCATTTTGTTCTTATCCAATAGCTGATAAACATTCAAAATAATTTATTAAATTTCTCTCTATTTAGTGTTTTTTTTCTTCCAAATACTGCTTTATTTAATATATTGATTTAGCATCATTCTTTCCACAGAAGAAATCATTATTCTCCAATCTATCAACCAATAGAGGCTGTGACTAATATACTCTTTTCATCTGGAACCACAGGTAGAGAAATTGTTTGTACTTTTATTTCTGTTACATCTACCATGCAATGTCCTTCTATCCTATATTTTTTTTCTTCCTATTTTGAGTTCCTACAGGTGAACCCAAAGCTATTCCGTGGACGCAGCTTTCTCCGATTAGATGTGCTGCTGATTCATGGGGACACATTAATATCCAAGTCAGAGATATTTCTTGCTGGCCAACAAATTTAGGATGGGTGATGGGACCGATTTTACTTTACTCATGCTTTCTTACTGGTGCTACTTTAGCCCTTTATCATGGATCTCCTCTGGGACTAGGTTTTGGCAAATTCATTCAGGTGATTACCACCAAAATCTTTCTGTTATATTCACTAAAGAAATCTTTCAGTTATATTTATTAAATAAATTATTAACCTTCCAGGATGCAGGGGTGACTATTTTGGGTACTGTACCAAGCCTAGTAAAAGCTTGGAAGAGCACACAGTGTATGGAGGGCCTAGATTGGACAAGCATAAAGTACATCTTTAGATTGTTTTTTTTTTTTTTTATTTATTTTCTTCTGATTTTTGGTAGATGTTGAATCTCAACTGTTTATATTTGCATATAGTAACTGTGAAAGAGGAATTAAATATGATTACATGCAGGTCATTTGCTTCCACCGGAGAAGCCTCCAACATTGATGATGACCTGTGGCTCTCTTCAAGGGCTTGTTACAAACCTATTGTCGAATGTTGTGGAGGAACAGAGCTAGCATCGTGCTACATCCAAGGAAGCTTGCTGCAACCGCAAGCTTTTGGAGCTTTCAGTACCGCATCAATGACAACAGGCTTTGTCATCCTTGATGAGCATGGAGTCCCTTATGTGAGAAATTCTTTTGGCGGATTTCTTATTATTTCTTGGGTAATGTCGCTATATAGAACATCATTTTAACTCCATGACCTACGTGACAGCCGGATGATCATCCTTGTGTTGGAGTAGTGGGTTTGTTCCCTCTATATATGGGAGCAACTGATAGATTGCTCAATGCTGATCATGAAGAGGTTTATTTTAAAGGAATGCCAATGTACAAAGGAATGGTATGAACTCTTAAACTGACTAGTCAGCTGTAATTTTAGCTTTAGTTTATAATGTCTTTATGCCTAGTGTTTAAACTCGGTATCGGATCGAGGATCGGCTAATCCAAGCATGGCCCAATTTTATTTTTATTTTTTAAATCATAAAATTTTTGAGGGGTCTCGGATGATCCATATTGGATCGTCCAATCTGACTCGTCCGAAACCGAGTCAGAGAACTTTAGCAATTTTTGGGATCGTGACTCATCCCTAGCTGATCCGACTCGGGATTGGTCGATACTTGACACTATGAAAATATAAGAACTCAAGAAAAAAAAAATATATATATATATATATATATATATAGTTAACATGAATTGTATGATACAAGTCATTCTACTCATCTAATTGAATCTACTAATCAAAGTGATATTTCAAGTATCTGTACGACTTGTCATCTGTTGGCAGCGTCTCAGTAGACATGGAGATATAATTAAGAGAAGTGTTGGAGGCTATCTTGTAGTACAGGGTAGAGCTGATGACACAATGAACCTTGGCGGGATCAAGGTATCACAATCTCCTTTCTCTGTATTTGATTTAATATGGACGGACTTATTTCTGAAACTAACTCAAGACTTGGAATTTTTCTTTAATGCAGACGAGCTCAATTGAAATTGAGCGTGTTTGTGATCCAGCTGATGAAGATATTCTGGAAACTGCAGCAATTAGTGTCATCGGCAAATGGTGGGCCCGAACAACTGGTCATATTTGCGGTACTAAAGAAAGAATCAAACTGCAGACCGGACCAGTTGAAGATGAAATTCTCAAAAGCCATCCAAAGCAATCTTAACCCCTTGTTTAAGGTTTAACTCGTTAGCAATCCTCTCAAATTCTCAAATATTATACAGATATCTAATTCCATAATTTCTGATGCATGCTCATATGTTCATTAACAGGTGAGCCATGTTAAGGTTGTTGCAGAGTTTCCTCGAACTGCTTAAAACAAACTATTAAGGAGAGTCTTGAGAGATCAAATGAAGCACGTGCTTTCCGCCCTTAACGCACTTTAATCAGTAAGCTATGAGTTCTTCATTGGCCAACTTCCGATGCATGCATTTGTGAGAGGGAATAATCACATAAACTGTGAGTTCAAGGTTGGGATAGTTCATTAATCTCTTTCACATTCATCCTCTTCACTGAAGCCTCCAACCACAATTTTTATTTTTTTTTTATATTAGTAACGTGTGTATAAATAGTCACAATAATTTGTTTTTGATCAGTAAAGTGTGTATAAACATTCACACATCACAATTTTTTTTTATCAATAACGTATATAAACATTCACACATCACAGCTTTTTTTTTTTTTATCAATAAAATATATAAACATTCACACATCACAATTTTTTTTTTATTAGTAGTGTATAAATACTCACACATCACAATTTTTTTTATCAATAAAGTATAAACATCAACAAATCACAATTTTTTTTTATCAGTAAAATGTGTATAAACATTCACACAACACAAAATTTTGATCAATAAAGTGTAAACATTTACACATCATAAATTTTTTTATCAGTAAAGTTTATATAAACATTTACATCACAATTTTTGTTTTGGGATCAGTTAGTGTATAAACATTCAGATATCACAAGTTTTTTTTATCAGTAAAATGTTTACAAATATTCACATCATAATTTTTTTTATCAGTAAAGTGTATAAACATTCACACATCACAATTTTTTTTTATCAGTAAAGTACATAAACATTCATACATCACATTTTTTTTTAATTATTAAAGTGTATATAAACGTTCACACATCATAATTTTTTATTTTTATTTTTTGGATTAGTAAGTTTATAAACATTTACACATTAGAATTTTTTTTTCTCAGTAAAATGTGTATCAAAATTCATATCATAATTTTTTTTATCAGTAAAGTATATTAACATTCACACATCACAATTTTTTTTTTATCAATAAAGTGTATAAACAGTCACATTACAATTTTTTTTATCAGTAAAATGTATATAAACATCACACATCACAAAATTTTGACTAGTAAAGTATGTATAGACACATAATTTCTTTTTTGATCGATAAAATTTATATAAACATTACATCAATTTTTTTTTATCAGTAAGGTGTGTATAATGAAGTGACCTAGATCCTTTAACAGAACTTTCCCTTATTTAATTAATATATTTTGATTATAATTTGCTTCTGTTTATGTAGTTTGTGTACTAATTAAACTTAGGGGTTTATTTGTAACTTGACATTTAGAATTAAGGGCCTTAGTGTAATTAATTTAGTCTTGGGATCTTATTGATATTATTCTGATCTTTGGGATAAATTAGTAATTATACTACTCGGTTTACCAATTCAAAAGCACAGTTGTGCGTTTGAACTGGTCTTGGCAACGTGGTTAGTGAGTGGGTTACTGGGGAGAGAAGTTAGGGATATGAACCCATATATCTCCAAAACACATATTTGTATAACCCACCTTTGCATTTAGAATTTTGTTGTGCTTGAAATCCTTGAGAGATAGTAGAGACGGATATTGTGAGAGCGTGAGAATAAGTCTGAAACTGGTATTGTGAAGTGAAGAAGAAGAGAGGAAGGAAGATATCAAGAGGAGATTATTAGTAGAAGTTTCTGCGTTCTATCTTAGAGGTTAGCAAGAACTGTAAGTAGCTTATCCGGTCTGTGTCTGTATTATCAAAAATTATGCTATGGTTAGATTTTCATTATCGAAACATAATTTCTGGTTTAGCATGTTAGATCTTGTTTTTTGGAAACTACAATATAACCGATGAGAATTAGTATTTTACGTGTATTTGTTAATAATGTATCTAACGATTTCAATTTGGATTTTATTGAATCATGAGAGTTATATGTTCTTATCTCGAATTTATTTAGGTTCTCTTGGAATAAATCCTGTTTCCATAATTCATACTAGATATGTTTGAGATTTATATTAAACTTGTGATTGGATTTGTAATGTTTTCCGTAGGGTTAATGTGGTTTGATTTGATAGGAATTAAACTTAGAAAACCTATTAGAATGTTTGAGAGAATGTTGGTGATTAGAAACCTAGAAAACAGAGCCTCTGGCTTCATCGGTGAGTCGTCGGTCCGACGACCAACCCTCCGAAAGGGACTTCGAATGAAGGAATTGCTTCGTCGATAGGTGATCGGTTCGCCGTTCAACCCGCCGACAGGATTCTTCGGTGAGTAATCAGTCCGCTGACCAACTCACCGATAAGGACTTGGAAATGAATATGGGATCTCATCGGTATGTGGTCGGTCCACCGACCAAACCGTTGACAGAGTTCGTCGGCAGGTGCTCGGTCCGTCGACTAACTCGCCGACAAGGATGATCGTTTACAGACTTGGCTTCGTCGGCAAGTTGTCAGTCCACCGACCAACCTGCCGACAGGATTCGCCAATGAGTCGTCGGTCTGCCGACCAACTCGCCGACAGTAACTGAAATTGATATATTGAGCTTCATCGGCAGGTGCTCGGTCCGCCGACCAACCTGCCGACAGAGACCTACTTGTGAGACAATGTGAGGATTTAGATGTCTATTGGTTCAGGCTTAATGATGCTTCGTGATGGAATCAAGTGGGGTCTAGGATTGCGTACCTACAATGACTATAACTTGTTGCCCTTTAACATGCGCTAACCGATTGGACATACTCCTCAATTGGTCTCCACTTAGGAAAGAGATGATGAAACCTGTTTATATATATTTGTGTCTTGCATTATAGGGATGTGTATGATAGGTCCCAGTGGATTATTCACGTATATGGGCGTGTAAATAGCTTCTAAGAGAATCTATCATCCGTATCCCGTAGGAGAGTGCATTTATACTATGTTCATGTGAGGTGTGTGCTCAGTAGGTGGGAAATAATAGGTTGCCTAGTCCTGTAGGTTGAAAGGCGTACGAAATAAGTTATGATTTATAGTTGATTCATAAGGTCGACTGTACCTTGAGTATCGTACACTCTTAAATCAGCATATGATGGCCTTCGTACCATGGGTTAACGCCCGGAACGAAGCGATGGACTACCATTTGTTCCTGGTGACTTCGGTCTCGAATCTGTATTATTACTAAAGCTGCAATGAGTGACACTTAATATGTCATGTAAACATAGGCATAAACCACATTACATTGCATTTCATGTTTGAGAATACATTAGTTCATTTGACTGTTCATTCTCGCATCATACTCATGTCATAATATATGTTATTAATATTTGTTGTTAGTATTGTTTTATCACTGGATTTTAGTCATACATGATGATATAGATGTGGCTGGATCATGCTTACTAAGATTCCAAACTCACGTAGCCTTTATGTTGCAAGTCGTCTTTGAGTGATGGACGTATGCTGCTTCATACTATTGATTTAGTATTTTTCAGTTGTAATAAATTAGTTGAAACAATAATATTTGAATTATTCATGTAAGGCTATGTTGTAGCCATTTGATTCGTTTATTTGAATCTTTTGTATTTATTTCCGCAACTCTGAGTTGATAAAATAAAGATCAGTTTTATGTTGGCTCTTTTATCTTGGTAATGATATGGAAATCCGCGGTCCAGAGATGGATCCCGAAGGTCTTGTCTCGTGATCCGTGTGTATTAACATTCACAAATCACAATTTTTTTTATCAGTATAGTGTATAAATAATCACATTACAATTTTTTTGACCAATAAAATGTATAAACATTCACATCACATTTGATCAGTAAAGTGTGTATAAACGTTTACGCATCACTAATTTTTTTATCAGTAAAGTGTATAAACATTCATAATTTTTTCACGCCCTGAACCCGTAACCCCGATCCCTAGGTGGGATGACACGAATCACAAGACGCGACCTTCGGGATCCATTTATGGACCGCGGATCAGCATATCATAACCGAAGATAAAATGAATTAAGTAATCTTAATCATTCAACAGAGTGCGGAAGTAAAGTAGAAATGAAAGAATAAATCCTACTGGCTCCCAGCTGGGCCATCTATTACATCAATTCTAAAATATCCAATAATAAATAACTAAAAATGGTCTGTAAACAAAGTAATGTAGCATCAACATATATGAACCACCATGGGGTCCACAACCTCCAACTTGAAGTCAATCAGCAACTCAAAATGCACTGTCTCCTCAATCACGAGCACGACCTACAACATCAATAAGTTGCTGAGCATTGGAATGCCCAGTGATAGTACTACACCATCTTACCA
>JAUPMG010120214.1:0-11778 GCA_031762675.1 Pachysandra terminalis | reverse complement strand
GCCTTTAGTTTAATTAAATTCTTAGGTTAGTTAGATCTTTTGAGATCAGGGATCCACTGATCCCTAATCCCGGTTACTTGTGAGATTAGTCTAATCATCTAGGTTAAATTAGCTACTAATCCTGATTAATTCAAGGTCGAAGTTCAGGACTTTACATTTTAGGATTCAATTACAATTGTGTGATTAATCGTAATGATAAGGATAGGAGAAATTGCATGAGAATTGTAAGATCATTTTGTGATATGTTGGTATAGATTCATGTTTAAGTCCTTTAAGCATGATGGGTGAAACGAGTGAATTAATCTGTTAATACACATGGGGTTATATGTAAAATGACCGTATGATTAATGATATGAGATTTCCAAGATTATATTGTGATAAATTGGAATAGGTTCCCATATAAGTCTTATAAGCATGATGTGTGAAGTGACTAATTCCTACTGTCAAGATTCTTGTGGATTGTTAAAATGGATTTCTAATATGTTAGGATAGAACTTATATCTGGTATGAACAACATGATGATTGATAGACCCTCACGATAGGTTGTTGAATAACGAATTATGAATAAATAAAAGTATGTCTGTATGGAAGAAAATAACGTAGGAATTAGAAATGAACTTGTTGGCATGATATAGTGTGGCATAAGTATTAGAGATGATCATGTAATGGTAATGCTTTGATGGAATACTAATGATGTCTCCTTATAGATTATCTATGTGTATGGGCCCATGGATAGTTTCTGAAGATGACATCACTAGAAGTTTCATGAGGCGTGAAATGAGAGGCCATGTTAACCGATTAATTTACAAATTTATAAATATAAAATTTATAAATTATTGTGATCAACTAGATTATAAAACATAATGTTGGACTATATTTTATCCAAATGGTTTGAGTCATGATTGTTTAAATCTGGACTTTGTTTTTGGGTCAACAAGTGTATATGAATGCATAAAAACATAGATTTATTATATCCAAATTGAGCTATAAATATGGTGATAAATTTCAAATTGTATACAAGACGATGGGATAGAAATAATTAGTGTTGTTAATCTTCATGTGTTGTGCGTGTTGAATGAGTAGTACATGTGTTAACGAACTTCTTGATTTAGATAAACTGATTGGGATTTACTGTGTAATTATTTTTGGTTAAGATTTGGGCTTCAATGAATACTATCTATGTGGATTTTTATAAAATTATTAGTGGTAGTTATCTGGTTGGTTTTCATTGTCAAATGGTCAGGGGTCAAGAAGTGCATAACTATATAAAATATTATCTTGATATTATTTATAAGTTGACACCAAGCTTTTTTTCTTCAAGATCAGTTGGGGTATGCAATAATGGGAGACATGCTTGAGGATTCAAGTGTTATGTTATTGTCATAAAGTTACTATATCCCTGAACGTTAATTGAAATCTTTGAATAAGGGCATGAATAATTGATGATCTAGTATATGGTTAGATGACCTAGGGAGAATAGAACATAGATGTGAACATTAGAATTCACATGGGTCTAATGGTGTGTTGTGTGCATACCATGATTTGTTGGATTACTTGTCATGATTGTTATAAGCTAAGAAATTAGAGACTCTCAAGTTTGGCATGACCTAGGAAAGAACATAAAGACATGTGGAACCAAATGAAATTTTTTTTGGTGTGGATAACACGACTTATTTGATGAACTTTGAGAATGAAGTGATTGTGTAGGTGTTGTGTACTTGAAGTTACGCTAAGTTTGAAGTGACATAACCAAGCATAAGTGACTGTAAGATTTAGAACTCTAGAAACCTAGTATGACTAATTTCGGCGACGAAATTTTCAAAAGGGGGGAACATTGTAGTGACCCAAATCAAGAAATTTATAATAATAATTAATGTGTAAATATTTAATAGAGCTAAATAATAATAACTGAAATTGATTTCTAAATGATTGCAACCATGTGTTAATATAAGTGTGGAATTGGGGTCAAACCTTAATTAATGGATAGTATGGGGTTATAATATAATTAAATTGATTAATTAACTGGGCTGAGAACCGAGATTAGTGGGCCTGGTTCAGATCTGGATGTGTGGCCTAATAACTAAGGACAATGTTAGTTTAGTAATTTCGATAGAAGTTGAATTGGATTTGAATTAAAGAGAGTTTCTATTTTAATAAGAATTAGTTTCTATTTAATAGGGTTTGATTTTGGGGAGAATCTTAGTGAGGAAGCTTACTTTATCAACTAGTTATGTGAGTGGGAAGTTATGATAGAGTGGGAAGTTATGAGAGGTTTAGGAAGTAAATTAAGTGAATTAGGGAGGTCAAAAATAAGACCCTAATAGTAAGACGTGAATAGTGTTTTGGATAAAGGATTAGGGTTTTGGATTTTTGAGAGAAGAGAATAAGAGAAAGAGAAAGAAGGGAGGCTGAAACTAGATGTGGAAAAGAGAGAAGAGCAAAAGAAGAAAGGTGAGGAAGGAAAATAATCGGGCTAGGTCTAAAATCGGAACACACGTTGTAAGTCACATTTTCTGTATAATTCGTATGGAATGTTATGGTCTATTTCGAATTTTATTGTATAAATTGTATTTTTATGCCTTATGAATGAAAGTATTTGTTTGATTATAATTTATGCTTGAAAAATTGGTAGATCTGTTCTTGATGCTGGTTTTGGAATTTACACCATGTGTGTGTGCTACATTAAATAATTGATTTAGATGCTTGATCTCGTTCGATGATGGTCTGGAGTGTTTTTGAATGCGTTTTTATTGATTTCTAAGTGCTAATGTTAGTTTTCAAAGTTTGGATTTAGAATGACCTTGGTTTGGGGTTTTTCCAACCTCAAAATAATTCTCAGATCGCGGCCCATCAGTAGGCATCGGTACACCGGTGATCCTGCCGACAAGGATTGGAAATACATAGAGATGCCCCCACCGGCAAGCACTGGTACACCGGTGAGCCTGCCGACAGGGACTAAATTATAGGCTTATTTGGCCCACTGGTAGGCACCGGTACACCGGTGAGCCTACTGATGGACACACAAAGTGGGAATTGGTGGATGTTTTGATTGAGAATCGTGTCATTTGACTTGGGGGATGATCCATGCAATCAAAGATTGATCTGAAGGCTTGAGACTACCTGCAGGGTATCACTTTGTTGTTCCATGTGGTTGTAATCACCATTTTCACTTATTGACTTGACCATTTGTAGGGGTTGAGACTCCTTTGTGGTGGTAATTGGGTTGTATGGTACTCGTATTCTCTATTACCTGGCCTCTTGACTTGATTGTAGTGTGAATCTTAGGAATCAAAGCATGGTTAGAAGGCTCTAGCCTACCTGAGGGGAATCATCTTTGAGTTCCATTTCACACTTATATTGTTGACTTGCTTATTGACTTAACCTTGACCTAGAGTGGTGAATTTCACATGTTTGATAATCAGAAAGTAGTATGTTTTATGATTTGGTTTGATTTGTATTTATGGAAAGGATGTCCGTGATGACATCCAACGGATTATTCGTGTGTATGGGCGCACGGATAGCTTCCTATGGGTGTTATCACTGGAAATCCTATTGATACACATGGGTATAGCTTGTATGGTCAACCGGCCAGCGACAGATTTGAGTTTTTACAGATAGCTTGTCTGGTCAACCGGGCAGTGACGGATAGATTTAATGATATTGAATTGATGTAGTTTTGTCACTGTTAGGAAACTTATGATGGTCTCCAATCGGATTATCCTCATGTATGGGCGCTTGGATAGTTTCCGATGGTGAATATCATTTGAGTCCTAAGTTAATTAATGCATGCCTATGTGGGTTGTTAAGTGAGCCCGGGAGGTGGGAAAACTACAGATTATCTTTACGAGGTATTCCGGAGAGATTGACTATATACTTGTGGGGTGAAAGGGCCAACTTAAACTAGGGTAGGTACCTTGCGGTGTCCTATATAGGGGTGTCAATGGGGCGGGTTCGACCCTGGTCTAAGTAGTCCTAGAACCGAACCCTATTATAAAAGACGGTTCCGGGTATAATCAAGTTCGGTTCCAGTGTTATCATCCTCAGTCCCAGAACCAGACCCTATTATAACCGATTTTTAGCGGGTACCCGTCGGGTCTTGATAAGCATAAAATCTATCATAAATCTTGACCCTAAAATCTGTCATAAATCAATTAATGCTTTATTAGAAACATAAATATTCTTTTAAATATATTAGGTAAGACATTAAAAGTTCAACTAGCGTTTTATTGGAAAAATAAATAAGTAGGTAATAATAAGTTGTGTTATTAATAGTAATTAGTAAGTTACTAAGTTAAACTGCTAAAGTAATTTCTAGTTAGTTTACCAAAGTTCTAATAATAAATAGCAATAATTTAAAGACCCGAAACCCGAAGGATACCCGACCAACCATACCCGATGGACCCGATTCTTATCGGCATTTATTTATATGGAACCGGATTTTGGGGTGTGAAAATGGTCAAGCCCAAGGGTGAAGTGATGGCTACAATGTATCATGGAACATCAAGTTGATTCCCCGCAGGTAGGCTCAAGCCTTTTGATCAATCTTGACTCTGAAATCCACATTCCAAACCAAATGGCACAAGCCCCACATCACTCACCAAAAATCCAACTCTCTGTACCCCTGTAATGGCCTTATTGGCAGACCCACTGGTGTATCGATGCCTGCCGGTGGGGTTATTACAGTTCAAACTAGGTCTCTGTCGGTAGGCTCATCGGTGTTCCGGTGCCTACCGATGGGTTGCACCCTATGAAGTGTACATGCTGTCGATAGGGCCACCGGTGTACCGGTGCTTGCCAATGGGTCCAACTGTGCCAAAAAATCATTCCCTGTTGGCAGGCTCACCGGTGTACTGGTGCCTACCGATGAACCGCGATCTGGGTAATTTTTGGGTTACGGAAACCCATATTTTTTGGTCTCAAATCCACCCAACTTCAATCCAAAAGCCTTACAATCATTCTAACAACAAGATAACATGATTCAAAACATACTAAACACTATTTGACACAACAACTAAATCACATGTATGTAAATCACAATATGAAATAAATCTTGAACAATCATGAGATCATAGGAAGATTATACAACAAGATTGAAATTACCTGATTATTCCTTCTAGTTTCTGCAACATCTTCTCTTCCTTTCTTCTTCTCCCTTCTCTTCTCTCAGCTGCAAGGGGAGAAACGGCTAGGGTTGAGAATGGATCTGGTTTCTCTCTCTCTCACTTTCTCTTGTGCTCTCTAATTCTCCAAAAGAGTTAATGAAGATAAAGGGAATGATTGGGAGAGGGAAAGGAAACCTCCCCTCAATCTCCTCCTATCACCATCCCAAGCCTCCCGCGACTGAAACGCACGTCCATGCGCTCAGATTCAAATCCAATTTTCGGTAATATCCTGTTATACCTCAATAACCAATAAAATTACAATAAGACCTGTACTGAAGATAATGTGTTTTAAAAACTCTCCAAACTCAAATTAGCTTTTAAAACCATATGCTTAATTATTAGGAAAATGTCTATTAATTCTATAAAAATCTTAGGATTAAATTAGGATTTTCTCTTAGTGGATTTAGGTCCTTACAATATGAAGAAAGCATATTCAAAAGAATCAAAGCACATGTAAAATTCGATGATGAGTTTTCTCCAACAAGAGGAGTCTGATGTAGTCTTCGGTTAAGAATCATAGCTTCATGCTCTTGTTTTTATTTTTGGGCGATCTTTGGTTCTTTGAAAATATCTCTTCGAGTCCTACCTTAGCTATTTCTACTATTTTATTGAAACTTCAATGTTCTGGTCTTCAAAATAGGATTGAAAGTTTGGTTGCAGAAAAATGATGAATTCTAAGGATATTTTTACCATTAGGGTTTTATTTTAGATCTCATATGAGTTTTGAATGATATGTGAGATCACTTTATTTTAATGGTTTAGATTAAATTGTATAGAGGGGTAAGTTTAATTGCTTCGGTCTTAAGTTAGGTTTTAGGATTTTTTTTTATTTTTTTTTTATGTTTTTTATGTTTTTTATAAATAGATGTTATGAGAGAGTTTTAAGGGGAATGTTAGTGTTTTATGAAAATTGATTGAGAAACCTTTTCTCTTTTATTCATACTATTTTAAGGTTTTTCCCTTAAACTGTTATAATTCTAAAAAGCTGTATGCATTATGGCCGGATTCATCAATCTTTTCTTTTGGCCGGATTCATCAACTCTTTTCTTCTTTACCTTACATCGCCGATCCATTGCCACCCTTAACTAAAATCCCTCTCATTAAATCTCTATAAAAAATTTTAAAAATAAAAATCTTTCAATTTATATATCAATTTGTAATAAAAAAAAGTATCCATTGGAAAGCTCTTAGTTTTCTGATGATATTCATTCAGTTTCATATATTTTATTCAACATATGTACTAGTATTATTTTAGTTGTTATTATAAATATATAATATAGATAATATCATTATTATTATATTGACAAATATATTGTAGTGACCCGGACCCAACTGTAAATTTATGGATTAAATTTAATTAATCTAATAATTCACAGGGGGAATTTTATGAAAGACACAAGGTAGAATTGGACTAATTAATAATTAGGAAAAACAAAAGGGACAATTACCTAATTAACTCATAATTAATTATATGGGATGGACTTCTAATCTAAATGTACTAGAACACTGAAGTAATCGAATTGGGTCCAAAACCCAATAAAAAGTCCAATAGGACTGAAACAGGTAATTAAAAATTAAACAAGGTTAATTAAGGAAATAAACCAACTTAAACAATCATACGACTGATTCTCTACTATTTGAAATTTAAACTAATCAAATTTGAATTCAAATTAACTAAACAAGATAGAGTTTAAAGAGACCAGGATACCTAGAAGCTAGGAGGAGGAGAGAGAATCGTTTTCTCTAAGCTTTGACGTCCAAAACAAGGAAGAAGAAAGTGAGGTTCTGGTTTAGGGTTGCAGAAAAACTAGAAGATGAGGAGACCTAAAGAGAAGAAGGAAAAAGAAGAAATAGAAGAAAATACAAGAAAAGCATACTGTAAGAAGGAAGCTAGATAAGCTAAGAGGAAGAGAGAGGAAGAAGGGGAAGAAAAAGAAAAAAGAGAAGTTTACTGTGGTGGGAGGAAGAGATCTAGGAAACAAAATAAGAAGGAAGAAAGTGAGGATGAGGAAGTGGTTAGTTACGATGGTCATGAAGAGAGTGAGAATGATGATGACTGGCTGGAGGACAGGGACAAAGGAAAGAGGACATTGACTAAACTGCTTCTGAAGAGAAGAGAGCAGATAGATGAAGGCCAATACTAGGCTGGATTAGAGACCCAGAAAACGAGGTAGGGATTCCTTCGTTTCTACAGTAAATACCTTTATGTATCTTTTCAATACTATAGATATAATTGGGATGCATGATCTTGAATATAAAAGCATATTAGATTAGAGATCTAGTGAAACTAGAATGAGTGGATACCTTGTTGTTTGTTTAATGATTTACAAGCTACCAAGTTTCTGTATATTTTAGTGTTCTTGTATGTTCTTATAGATCATGTATAAGTTCTTAGATCTATAATTATTTGTTGGTTGATTTACTTGTTTAGATCTGTAGAATAAAATATGATTTGTGTATATGATGTATTGATCATATGAATATGTTATAGAGACTGAAAAATGAAGGTTAGAATCTTAGAAAACCTTAGTTTTGTGTATAGGCACGAATCCCTAGGTGAAAAACCCATAAATTGACCACGTTCGGTAGGAGTCTCGGCAGCTACCGAAAATCCCCAGAATTGTATGCTCTCTGGACTTGCTACCGAGTCTCAGTAGGAGACCTACCGAGAATCTCGACAGGACACTCGGCAGATACCGAGCTCCTACCGAGGTCCAAATGGCTTGGAAATGTAAGGGAAGATCCCCTAGGGAGTTGTGCACATGCCTACATAGTTGGTTTGTGTGCAAAAGACCTAGATCTGGTCGAATCTTGAAAAGTATAGGAGATGGTCTTAAATTCAGGATTATGAGACTGATTTGAATGGAACATGAGGTGATATCGACTCAAATGATTTGGATATGATTATAAGACTACAAGATAGGATCAGAAGGATTAGAAATGGTCACGTAGGACTTGATTGGTTGAATGGTGCTTATAGCATTCAATGTTGACTTATGTTTGACTTACGTTTAACCTTGATGATGATTGACTTGTATATTGGATGAAGGTACTGTGAGTATCCATGAATGTGAATGTTGTTTGTGTTTGAATGATTGAATGACTTGAATTTGGGCATGGATAAGTCAGCTTCCACCATGGATGAAAGTCCCTATAGGAAAGGCATGGCATGGGTGTATTCCACCATGGGTGAAAGTCACTAAAGGAAAGGCATGGCATGGGTGTATTCCACCGTAGGTGAAAGTCTCTAAAGGAAAGGTCTGTACAGGTGTATTTCCACCGTGGGTTAGAGTCCCTAAACGGAATGCGAGTATACTGGTGTATTCCACCGTGAGTGCAAGTCTCTTAAGGAATAAGAATGGTGGCTTTCCTCATGGGTGCAAGTCCCTAAACGGAATGTGATTGATATGATGACTGTGCTTGTTGTTGTGTTGCATGGTGGAACCATGTATATGTATGTTGTGTGTTGGAACATGGTGGGACCATGTAGAATCTGTGTAAACATGATGGGATCGTGTGGGTAGTATCGACATAGTGGGACTATGAGATTTGTGAACTGTTAACTTGTTATGACATAATATTGTATGGTTTCCATGTAAATAGAGATTTTATATGATGACTGTGGTATACATACTATTATGTGAAATTTAGTATGATGATATGTGCAGCATACATATGACTATGATATTATATGATGAATTGAAATGCATGAAATAAATTGTATTGTTATGCATATGTAAATGTAATTACTGTAGTTCGTAGGATTTCTCTACTAGGCTTCGGCTGATCCTTATCTCTATAGGTAATATGTTCGTTTGATGTGCCGGTCTGGAGAAGGGATCCCTTTGATTTTAAATACTTGATTTTTATGATGGTGTACACTTGATTTTTAATTATTTTGGTTTGATCCCATGGTGGGTAGAAACTTGTAATTAAGATTATGTTTCTTTATTTGTGAGTTGTTGGCTCGACATACTTTTGGTTGAGCTAAGATTTTAATTATGCGAGAATTTCGTTGTTGATCGTATTGTTGTGACTCTGATTTAACCATGATTGGGTTGATTATGTGGCTAGTTATCCGTATCCACGTGGTGGATCCGAAGGTCAGTTCTTTAGAATCCTCGAGATCCCATATCTCGAATTTGGGGCGTGACATATATCCACAATTCGTTTAATCAATTAATTGCTTTTTCTAAACCATGTGTGTTTTTAGTTAATGGATTAAAAGAATAGTTGATGTTTTTGTCAACTTGATTTAAATATCAATTTAATATTAATTTTTTCTATAATTTATCTCCTTAAGTCTTAGATTAGTGATTTGTCATTTCATCTTCTTCTTATTAGTTTCTTTATCTCCTCAAGTGTTGGATTTGTTGTTCTTCTTATTAGTTTCTTTATCTCCTCAAGTCTTGGATTAGTTTTTAAATCGGTTTCTATTTAGGTCTAGTTCGATTTTCGATTTATTTGAATGTAATTCGGTTTGATTTAAGTTTGACCACTAAACCGAACCAAACTGGCCGAATTACACTCCTAGTAGCCATTGAGTTTAATAACTGCTCAAGTTCATGATCAACTCATTCACATCGATAAGCAAGCTCAAATGAAAAAGTTCGGGCCAACCAGTTCAATCACCGTATAATATTAGATGATTGGTTCATACAATTCAGGTAAAGGATAAAACAAACGAATCGATTCCTCTATCTTTTTCTATAAACTGGATCTACAATAAAAGATCTCGATCACAAATCAAAATTGCCTCCCGTCGGTGATATAAGTAGTTTCCTAGGACTATATACTAATGTCCACACTTAAGCAATCAAGGACTTAAAATATGGAAACCCTAGATGGTTGATAGCTCACTTTAGCATGGTCAACCCCCGTATTTGGACCAACGGAGGTTGGCCCGAGTGGAAGGGGCTCGGTTTCGAGTCCTTGTAGATGCAGCAAACCTTGTTGGGAGAGGTCCCCGCTTCGGCGCCTGACACTACTTTGGAGGAATAGTCCTGGGCGAAGCCTAGGGATGCCTTGGGAGACCGAAAAAAAAAAAAAAAACCCACGTATTTGGAACCAGATGCTGGTTTGGTCAACCTTTTGCCTTGTTGACAGCATGGGTTTCATAGCGGTTGAGTAGCATCGGGATACGGGTGTATTTTGTCCCGACCCGCAACATCTGCTAGTATTGAGAACAATCCAAAAAGTAGCCTTTTTTGTTTTGAATCAAATGGCTACAAGTATCAAGGTTTAAAGTCTTGGGATCGGGGATCGGATTAATATTAACCGATTCCGATCCGGACTAGTGATATTGGCTGGTCCAAATCTGGTACAAACATAGATTGTTCAGTTTTTTTTTTTAAATAAATTTGGATTGACCCCGATTGGTCGATACAAGACTGATCCAGATCAATACCGATTTAGACCGTTCAATTTATAAATTAAAAAAATAACATTAGATCGATTGGACCGGTCACTAAATCAGTTGTACCAACCGGTCCATAATATTATCGGTTGGATTAATTCGATCCAAAGGCTTGCTATACGATTATTATATCGTGACTTAGGATCAGACCATTCCTAGCCGATCCCGGTACGAACCGGATTGGTCCGATCCTTGAAACCTTGATAAGTACGTTAAACATTGTGGGTATGTCATGATTTCTTATGTCAACAAATTTAGGTTTCATTCCAACAGATAAAATGGAAACGCCTCCCAACTGACACGTGGCCCTCCATGATGGAGTTCGACGTGTTCCATTGTCCACTACTTGACTGTTTGGATAACGCACGTGGAAGTGCCATGAAGCTTTGTTGGAGTTCTTTTGTTTCCACAGCCTATGGCAAAGCAACACGTGTTTCCCTACCCCAATCAGGCTTCTCCAATTTTGGAACCTGTCTTTTTCTTTCCATTCATAGGTCACACATGAAGAAGATCAAACATTACAGCGGGAAAAACCCAACCAAAAAATTACAAAAGAGACCCTCATAGTTATCTATAAGAAGCAAGCCTTGTCTCCCCCACACACAAGGCCACCTATTTTAGTAATCATTTATATATATATGAGAAATCAATTTTGGCAAATGTGTTTATGAGAATTTGAAACTTTTTCTGAAATGTGGAAGTCCTACTCAAGAATTTTTTATCATTTCATGGTCACCATCCCAGGCTTAATAAAAAAGCTTTTTAGGAAAGTTGCTTATTAACATCAACTCTGCTTCCACTAACACAGCAGCCAATCACGTCTCTATTGTACTGTTACCTTCCACCTGAGTTTGATGCTTTTCTCTTTTTAATAAATCCACATTGCCCTTTTCTACTTTTTCATACGTGTCCATTTACAAGAAACGTAGTGAGTAATAGTAAAAAAATATGAGAGTATGGATTATATCAATTCAAGTAATGATTTTAAAGAAATGAAAAAGACAATAATAAAGTTAAGAGACGCAACAGATTTTATTGATAATTCAAGGTGATTAGTGAGAACTACTTCCAGAGGTGGCAATAGATCAAGTAGGTTGAAGCGGCTTGAGTGCGGGTTCGATTGCTTATGGCTGATTCAGTTGCTAAGGCATGGAGCTAAAAGCCATCAGTTATTATCCTGTTATTCGGGGGGGGGGGGGT
>JAUPMG010120193.1:0-11779 GCA_031762675.1 Pachysandra terminalis | reverse complement strand
TGTTTTGGGTTTTAATGAAACTTATCTCATGGTCCTCTATACCCCCTTATACCTCTTTTAATTCCTATTTTATCCTTATCATCTTCATGAGAAAAACTCCTATTGACGAAGATAGTTTCCTATTCAAACACAAATTTCTTACTTCAATATTCATCATCTTCTTCATTACAATCACTATAAACAAAACAAAGCTGAAAAGAAAAAACGAAACTTGAAGGATCTTCAACAAGCAATCAATAATTTCTGGTAAGTCAAATTTTTGTCGTTCTAATTCTCATCTGATATATATATTTTCATCTATTGTATAGAAATAAGTTCTTTGTCTTACTTCATGGATTCCTGAAATCTATTACAGAGAGAATCCTTCACGCTTCCGGAAATGTCCCGGAATCATGATTCAAATCAATGGTTACGTCCCAAAATCACAATTCAAATCAATGGTTTTTTGTAACTAATTAGATAATTGCATGATAATTAATATTAAGTAGCTTGTCAAAACAAGATGATAAGATTAGTAATAAAGATTTTAAAGAGATTTTAGGAACTAAAAAAGGAAATAAGTAATAGGATTCGTAAAGAAGTTTTCAAAAATTATAAATAGTGCAAAATGGTCCAAAGTGAGAAAAAAAATATAAAATATAATAATAAAAAACCATCAAGGATCAAAGCTAGGTAAGCTAACCAATGATATAAAAGGTAATTAATTTAGATGTCTTTTCTCTATAAGCCTATATAAAATTGTGAGTATATATAATGTTGGTGATGTCTAATTACCTTTAAAGTATATGGGTATAATTGTCAACATGATAATATTATCATATTAAAAGTGCTTTACAAGTTATTATTGCCAAAAAACCTCAATATAGCTAAAAACACTTCTTGACTAAGAAGCGCTTTTGCAGTGTATGTTTACCAAACGTCATCTATTCTTCTAAAGCAATTCTCATGAAGCGCTTCAAAACAATCAATTTTAAAGGAATTGCTTCTCCTTCCAAGAAGCAACGCCAAGCACGCCCTTAATGTATTTCAAAAAAGTTAAAGCTTAAAATCTGATCTCAAAGATAGAGATATTCACTGCAAAACCATTATCTTTATCATTTTACGAAAAATTGCAAGAGTTGATTCAACAATAGAAAGATCTTTCTTAGCCCCTTTTAGTTGCTTTTCTAATTCCAAAACTTACAGCTTTAAGATATTGCTTTCCTGATCAAAACATTGCATCTGCATTTAATCAATAAAAAAGAAGGTTCTTTCTACAAACCTCAACTAGTTTGTAAAAAGCATTCTTGATTAATTAATTGATTTAATATCCCAAAAAAAAAAGAAAAAAAGAAGAATTCTGCAGACGTAATTAATTGATTTACGTCTGCAGAAGTCTACTTCTCAAGACTCACAATCCGCTCTTTTAATAATATATTTTCATTTCTCGATCTCTTCGTAAGTTCTACTGCATTTAGTTCTGCCATCTTGTTTTTCATTCTTCTATTCTCCCACAGTACAGCATGATAAAATATAGAACCAATATTAAGAAAAGGAAAGCATAAACCATTTTCAAAGGAGTATAAGAAGAAAATCAGTAAAATCCTATTTCTAGAAATTAGATAATCTTCACCCGAAGTGCAAAATCTTTTTAATCGCTTAGTATTGTAAATCTATCACCACCACTCCCTGAGAGTTGAGCATCTCCTCCTTCAGCCTCCCTCCCTCCCATGGCTGTCGTGTCCCAACAGATCTACAAAAATTAAAGTAGATATAAGTACTATCCAATCAAAATAACACCAAAGAAATAGTACTAAAGCATAATAATATGTGGTAAATGCATGTAAAAACTAAGTTCGATACTCAATGGGCCTTACATATGAGAATGTTTATGCAAAAGATTAAAATATATTGAAATATTTTAATATATTCTATGATTATTAAATAAAAATTAAATTTTTTTAATAATTATAATTGTTAGTATATTTTAATAATATATTATCTTCTCAATTTTAATGGGATTTATCAATTTATATCTAGTAAGTATATTTTCGTGTAAGCTAACTCCTTAAATCTTTTTATAGTACTTATTAATATATTTATTGTAATGGGCAGCAATCTTTTTTTTTTTTTGGGTTTTATTAAAATAAATTTTAATCACCAAGTCCACATTTTAATCAAGAATAAAATTAAAATATATAATATATATTTTAGTGTATATCAATTAATTAAAATAAGGTTAAATTGTACTTAGACCCCCTCAGTTATTAGATAAATGCAGACAGATCCCCTGTGTTTTCTAAAATGGCAGTGACACCCCCTGAATTTTGAACTTAGTCACAGAGACACCCCCTCTGTTAAGTCATCGTTATAACTCAGCCAAAATAATTGACTATTAGACATTTTTACCCCTTAAAACACAAAATTACCTTTGCACCCTCCTTAAAACTACTAGTTCCCCTGTTTTATATCTTCCCTTTTGAATGTAAAAATATTTGCCTCCCACCACTCCACCACCACCACCACCACCACCACCATTACTACCACCACCTAAGTGTGCAAGGGATGCACACTTAGGTGGTGGTGGTGGTAATGACCCTTGTCCTTGGATCATAATTAAAATAATTAATTGTGATTTAACATTATAATCCCTTGAGAGATTATAATAGACTAGGGGCTTAAATTGCTGAGTAGGGATCTAATTATAATAGGAGTTTGGATATAAGGAATATAGGTGTTAATAATATGAAATTGGGGACTTATGTAATTTAAAACTTTTCAGGTGAATAGGGCTTTGGGCTCAACTTATGGAACTAAGTGGACTAGGTCATATGCCTCATTTTCTCAAGCTCTTTCCAAATAAAATACGAGTGATAATGGGAATGTTCCCATAAGCCTTCCTTGCCTTGTAGCACACTACCAAGAGAAAAAAAGGGAGATCTGGTTTTGATGGTAGAGAAAGAGAAGAGAAAGAAAGAAGGAAGAAGGGAAGAGAAAGCTAAGAAAAAGGGCTGATAAAAGGAGATCCTTGGAGAGATCTTGCGGCTGGAAGTCTCTGCAGAAATCACATTGAGGTAAGAACCCTTGGTTCTCCCTCTTTGCATTAGCATAGAAAAATAATGATGTTAATATTGAAGTATGCATAATGTTCCTTAGAGAAGATGTATGTTTTTGTATAGGACTGAATGTGATAATGGATAAATATGTGTGGGATTTGAGTGTATTAATGTGAACTTTTATGTGATGAATGTTTAATGAATTTTGACCTAATATCTGTATATGCTTTGCTGAGTGATATGATTGAAAATGGTGAAATTAATATGAAATCAATGTTACGAATGTTTTGTTGATGTTTTATTGATGTAAGATGAAAAATATGATTTTTGGGATTTTTCGGGACAGATCCGAGCTTCGGCTCAGTTGAGGGTCGATCCTAGGATGGACCGAAATTTTTGGCTCAATCTGGGTAGACCTAGTTAGGGACCAAAAAACTAAAAAGATGACGAAACTTACTGGAAAAGAGACCGAAGTTTGGGGGAGACTGAAGGGGGGACCGAAAACCACAAAAAGTGGTGAAATTTATTGGAAAAGGGACCAAAGGTTGGGGGAGATCGAAAGGGGAACCGAAGGGTTCGGCCCACTTAGGGGTTGATCAAAAATTGGGATTGAAGCCCAATAAGCATGGATTTTCGTGGGAAGTTGTATTTTGGCTTTGTGAAGTTGCATGTGGTGTTAGATTTTCATAAACTTGTGTGTGTAATAGTTTGTGGAATAAATTGGGTGTTTTGCTTTGGTTTGCAGTATGCTGTGAAATAATCTTGGGTGTTCTAATCTATGAGAAGTATATATTACTAATTATCTGAGAAATGATTGTATTTGAGATATAGAAGCATGTGGATATGCAATGCATAAGCTATGCATGTGTTGTGCGTGAGGTCCCTGTATGTCCAAGGCATTTGATATGCATGTTTTTGGTGAGATCCTAGAGTGATCACTATTTGGTTTCCAGAACTCCCAAGATAAGAGGGTCTGATGAGTATTTGTGTGTATTTGTATGTGTTATGGTGTTTTCCTACCTTTGGGTATCATCCCCAAAAAGGAAATGTATAATGGCAGTTCCTACCTTTGGATAATAATCCCCTGAAAAGAAATGTTTTGTGGTATCTCCTACCTTCGGATAATAATTGTAAGGATTTGAAAAAGTTTTGAATTTAGATAAGGGTATTTTGATAATTTGTCCAAGGGACTAAGGTTAAATTTGTAAATCATCTAGAGCATAAACAACCTCCTTGCAAAAATCTATTTGGGGTTGTAGAACCTTAAAAGTTAATTAGAATCTGTAAAATGAGTCAAATCCAATGGGCCAACCAAACCGGGTGGTTCGGACCCAAGTAAAACCATAAAGAAAACCCAACCAAGTTAACCCAAACTTAGGAGTATAAATAGAACATTAGACTTGAGAAACCCTAAAAGTTTCGTGGGTGAGCAAGGGAGACCAACTCAAGGGCATGAGAGCAAGCTGGAGTAGCAAGAACAAGAGGAATCCATAGCACCATCAGCTTCTAAGGTAAGTGAACTTTCAATTCAAGGGTAGTTGGGCATAAACCCAAATATCAGTACTATTTACAACAACTTAATCGTTAAATGTGGTGAGAACAAGTAGAATTCAAACTATATTATGTATGGGGTGTTGATGTTGTATTCTGAAATTAGGGCATGACAAAAGATGGTATTTAATACCGAATATGAAAACTATTTATGTATATGAGAAAGCTTAAAAAAATGATGAGATGTGTTAAGTGATTGTGTTCCATTTAGGAACCAATAAAAATTCTAAGGCAGATAGACAAAGAACCAAAAGAGAAAAAACTGAGTTCGCAACCACAAGGGGACCCGCCGGTATACCGTCTGGTTCTCCTTTCTTCAAACACGTGTGCAGCTTATACTTTTAGCATCAAATTACTTTCCTACCCTCATTTTTTTTTAACTTCCTATACCCTTTACAACCCTCCACTCTCAATAATTCTTCTATACCTGTTTTGGTAAAAATGCTATATACAATTTATCCAAGTATTGTTTCAATTTATCTTGAAAATGATTGTCAAACTGCAATGCAAACACGTGCTCTCTACTAGTTTTCTTTTTTTTTTGGTAACAGAGAATTTAATCATCCATGGGGACCAAACGGGCGTGATCCGGCCCATTATATCATCACGAGCCACAAATGTCCTCTAAATGTGTATAACCCAAAAAAATTAAAATATACAAAAATTCAAGAAAGGGGTCTTACATTACCAATAATTAGATTATAATAATCCTATAATAACATTAATAATTGTTACGATTCAAAAAATATACTGTAAATCAAAAATAAATAAATAAATAAATAAGAGAGGCAATGCCTGAAATTAAAGCAAATTCTGAGAGGGCAGATGATTATAGCTAGATAAGAAATCCTAAAAAACAAAAATCTAATCAAGACAGAGAGAGAAACAAAACACTAACTGGCACAATATTGTAAGATTCAAACTCATACCTTCATTTGGTTTTGAGGATTCTTCTTCTTGTTTTGCTTGAAAGTCCTTCTCGTAGTCTCCATAAAAGTAGCAACAGCCCCTTCAAAATTTCTCATTAGATGAGAGAAACCGAAATGTTGAAAAGGCTTTTCAAGAGAAAGAAAGAGTAGGCATTCAAATCAAATAACTTACATCCATACGGGCGTTCTAAAGTGTGATTACCCCCAGGTCGGGTGGACCTTAGGTCGATCGGGTTGAAATGGAGTCGCCACCACTCACTGAGTTTGGGTGTGAATGGTCACTCATGGGTTTTATTGATTGAATACAAAATTGAACCGAAATTATGAAATTAGGATGGTCTAACCAGATTCGGGTTAGGGGGTTTATTTGAGAGGTTGGGAAGGTGTTAGGCACCCGTCCTCTCCCGGTTTAACCAGTTACCCGGTTCAAAAATTGTTTGAACCAATTTAGATAAAACCTAAAAAGAAAATAATAAAAATCTAAAATATGCTTAAAATGGGTTTAAAATGATAAAAACACTAAAATAAACCTAAAGCTATAAAAATCTCTAAGATCCTAAGTGCATTAAAATATCTATAAAAAATGAAGTAAAATGCATCTAAATGGATTAAACCCCTAGAAGAACCTAAAATACTAAAAATATAGAAACGCCTAAAATAATAGGAAAAATAAAGAAATGTCCTAAAAACAATGATGAAAAATAGATTGCCAAAAATAAGAATATTAAAATGAGACTAACATAATTTTCTAAACCAACAAGTGAAAATAAACTGAAATTTAATTTTCAAATTAGATTGCCCAAGATTATCAAATGCACGAAAAAGGAAATCGCACATAGAAATTCATCAAAATCCACTCAAATCAAGATCACTAGAACAATGGATTAATGGGATTCAACAAAAACAAAAGTATCCAAAACATGCTTGCAATACATCTGTTAATCTTCATGACAAAATAATAAAAAAAATGGAAAATAAACAGATCAGTAAAAATAAAATAAACAGTTAGAATACCTGTTGTAGCTGATGGCCTGCTGTGTTCTTTGCTTTGAGCTCCTATGTGGAGCTCGGCTGGAATGGCAGTTGTTGAGTTTGAGTAGCTGGAGTTGTGTATTGCTTTGCCGAACAGAGGGAAAAGGGATTGAGAAGAGAGGAACTGAGGTAGTGGTTTTTGGATTGAGGTTGAAGATGGATTACAAGTTGGATTGCTGCTGCTGTTATCACGGCAGCAGCAAGGAGATTTAAACAGTGGGAGAGAGGCGCTGGAAGGAATTAAAGCAGGGGAAAGGAGACTGTAGAAACCGAGAGAACTGAGAGATGAGGTTTTGTTATTGGGGAAAAACAGGGTCGTATTGGGGTATTTAATTCGGTTTGGGGAAGGTTTTATTGCTGCTACTGTTGCTGTTGCAGCAGCAGCAAATGAAGAAGACGAAGTGAAGGTTCTCAAATGGGAATGGGGATTGAATGAGGAGGTTGAAGAGTTTGATTTGGACGCAGGAAGGAGGAAGGAGGAAGGTGCTGGGTTCTGGTTATTGAGAGAAGGCTGCAATGGAGGATTGCAGGTAGCGTTTTGGAGTTTGAGGTTTGCAGGTTTTTCAGGTGGGAAGAAGAGGAAGAAGAAGAAGAAAGAAGAAAGAAGAAATAAGAAAGAAAATGATTAATAGAAGGGAAGAGTGTTTAATGGATTGATGGAAGGGGGATCGCCGAAGTTTGGCCGGTGTTTGAAGCGCCGCCGTGGCTGGAATGGATTGAGAAAAAAAGAAGATTAGGGTTTTTTTGAAGAGCTTGGAGAAAAGCTGAACAGTCCAAGCAAAGTTTTTCACCCTTTTAATCGGGTTTATCCCTCGCTATAACAAACTTATTTATTTTTGGGGATTGTTAAGAGGTTGATGGTTTTTTTGAAATAATAAAATAAATTTGTATTTTTAAAAGAAAATAAATCAAATTTGTTTGAAAGTTTATTAGCTGTTAAACATATTTTTGTGCACACGTGGCGAGAAATCTCGTCACATTATCTCACTTAACATTATCACTTGATCCATGAAATTATAAAATTTTCAAAATACCCTCTTATCTCTCCGAACTCGAATTTTAACGATTTTACAGTCGTTTCGAAGCTTGCGACATATAAAAATTGAGTCTAAAGTTAAAAAGTTGTTTTGACTTTAAAAAATCATCAATTTTGATCAAACTCGGGGGAAAAAAATGTCATTTTGATAATTTTTCAAGATTTTCAAGAGAATTTACTCATATGATGGAAGGGATTTAGAGATAATTGAGAATTATCACTATCTCGAACTGAACCTTCTGAGAACTACAAAATACAAAGAATCACATCTCAGTGCAAATTGAAGTGTCTACATAAAGGAAAGAAAGAGAGAGACCGAGAAAGAGGTAGGGTTTGGTAACGATAATAAAAGATGTAATAAAGTCCCTACGTTATTTTGTTTTGGTGGAAGCATTTATGGCAGAATTCTGACGTGGCATCGTCGTATTGGATTCCCGTAACATACTCCTACGTATCATTTAGCATTAAATCATAAACTTTGATTTTCGATTTTACCCTTAAATTTAGGTTTTTCTTCAACTATTTAAAAGCTTTTGATTACCCCTAGATCTTATCTTTTCTCTTAAATAATTTAAAAGTAGGTCTATGATCAATGATATTTTAAGTTTTTTTTCTTTATTTTTTGTATGAATTTTCTTTCTTTTATTCAAAAATTAAAAACCCTTTTCTCTATCCTATTGTAGAATCTTTTTCTATAGCAAGTACTTGCATTAGGGAGTGTAATTCGATTCAGGGTGACATCAACCCAAGACTAAATCGACATTGGTAAAGCTTACCTCGATGCTTCACAATCAATGAGATGGAAATTTATCTTCTCCTCTTTAGTATGTAGATGTAGAGTTGGGAGTTAGAGTTGTGAGCCATTATTTTCGTTTTGCCTTGGTCTGTAGAACCCTAGAAACCCTTTAATACAAAAGACCTAACCTAAAAGGGGAAAAGTTCAAACTTTTCCTTTTATAAAACCGGTTCGGTTTGGTTCGGATAGCAAAATATGTGTGTGTATATATATTGGCCTTTGGTTCGGTTCGGTTTAAGAAAAAATGTATATATGCTGAGTTTCGATTTGGTTCGGTTTAACCATACTCTAAACTCAAAATCGAACCGATTTAATTCGGTTTCGTATTTTTAGAACCAAAATCGAACCAAAGCTATAGAAACCTAACTCAAACCAAACCAAAATCAGTTTGGGTCGATTCAGTTTCGGATTTAACCGACCCAAGTTGCACCCCTAATATATACTAGAGTTTAGGGTTTGATTCAGTTCGGTTTAACCGGGGCTTCATCCCAAAACCAAACCAATCTAAATTTAAGTTTGTTAGCGCAGGTTGGTTGATTTTGATACCAATTAACATGCAATTTGCGTGTTTTTTGTCCCTGATGATACTATAAATGGTTTTTGGGTATTAATTGGAAGCTTGGGGATTAATTTTACGTGGAGAATTAATAAAATGGAATCGCTGACGAGATTGTCACTGAGTACACTTTATAAGAATGACATTTACATTTACATTTACATGTAACTAGGTGCTGCTTTTATTCTTTGGAATAAGGTTTCAATGAGTTATAAGGCTTCAACTGAGTGTTTTCGATCTTCATCTCTATCAAAACATGGATGACGCTGATAAAGTATTTTCTTTTTGTGATGTGCTGGTATATGCGGCGATTCACAATTCTTTGAACCCTCCAAACCATCCAATGATCGCCAAAAATTATAGCGAGTTAACCCAATCATTAGAAACAACACAAAACTGATACAACTCCAATAAGCAAATATAAATATTTTTTGATCCAAGAAATGAAAGTTAGGCATAAAATCTATTGAAGAAAGAAAAAGTTTTAGATTCAAAGTTACAATAAGAGATCTAAAATTTCCATGAAAGAGATGTAGAAATTTCCATGAAAGAGATGTACTAATACACAAGAAAGAAGAAACAGTAGTGGATAAACGATTTTTAATAATCGAATGTAAAACGTGACAGATTATGTTGATAATAAATTAACATGTCAATAATTAAATAATTATTAGTAAATTTTACCAGTAATATGCTAAGTGAATAAACATCATAAAAATTTAAAACTATATGATATTACATATTAAAAAGAAAAACAAAATAATCAAAGTAACTCATTGTTGCTAGTCATATAAAAATAATATAGATGCAATGCGGTGCATTTGAGTAGTATGTTCATTTACAACCTACACTATTAGAAGATATCCAAAATTAAATTTATATCATCCATCATTGGAGAAAAAAAAATAGCAGTGAATAAATTAAAATTGAAAACAATTGACGTCAAAGAAGATGATTGATTGCATTTGAAGAAATAAAATAGTTCCAACAATCACTTGTTTTTAATGAAAATAATCTACTGATCAAGCATATCACTAAAAGAAGAATCCCACATCTTAGAACAATACAAAATGTTAATGGTTCATTTTTCTACCGATGAGGTATGGCTTGTCCCGTGAGGTCATTACACATGTGATGGAAAAAACTGATGACAAATAAGAAGAAAAAAGAACTGAAAAAAGTTGGATCTGCTAGACCGATCAGCAGATCGACGGTAGCAATCGGGACCGGTCCAGGTCGATACCTGTTGAACCGTTTCATTTATAAATTAAAACAAAAAAAAAAAACTTTGGACCGGTCGGTCTGTATCGGTATCGATTGGAACGGTCCGATCCAAAGCCTTACGGTACAATAGTTGTATCGTAGCTTGGAATCGGACCGGTCTAAGCTGATCCTGGTACGGATTAGTCCGATCCTTGAAACCATGGTTAATCGAAGGTAGCTTATGCAATCTAGTAAAAAACTACAAAGAGTGTAAGTGGAATATCAAAAAATATAGGGTTGTTCGCAACTACCAGAAATGTGAAGAGTATAAAGAAGAGTTGGTAGAAACTAAATAATTAAGACAAAAGACAAAAAGAAAAGTGTACTGTGTACATTGTAAGGAGAGAGAGAAAGAGAGATGGGAGAAAAACGCAAGTCACTTATTTGCTATAGTAACGTAAGGGTTTGCCTTAATATATAATATACATAAAACAAATATATTTTGTAGTTTTATTTCATATATGTATTTAAGAACTATTTTGTCTTTACTTGTTTTAATCTTTTTTCCAAAGTTATAAGAATTATCTTTTAATTTATAAGAATAAGATAGCAGTGGGTTTCTTCAAGCTCTTCCATCATCTCCTCTCTTACTTGCTTGCTCCGTCTAATATGCCACCATCTCCTTTAAGCGAGCATTTTCCTTTGATAAAGCAACTTTGCTAGGATCATTCACAATTGACCTGACTCTAAATGCATAGCTGTGTTAATATGGAAACAAACTTTGTAAGTAAGCATCTTAGAAAGAAACACCCTTCCTAATAGATTTAATGCTAAAGTGTTTGCGTAACTGAATTAAGTAGACTAAATTACCAATGGTTAAAAGTATTTTTCATATCAATGACATGTTGACTAAGGAGAACATGAATCATGGCAATATAAATAAATGAGAAAAGAAAAATTAACACCGGCCACTCTATAGCCTCAAGTTTACTGTCATTAATTTAATAGGTATCCTTAAAGCACGTACCTTAGAGAATTATGGGTCTCGTTCAAGTTTGATTCAGTTGGATATAAGTTTACAATCATAAGAGTTTTGGCATAACCATTGAGTGAATCGCTCATAATCTCCGCCAACTTGTTGCTCATGTAACGTATATGATGTTGATTGGAAAAAAAATTAATAATAACATCTACAAGTGCTGAAAGTGATTTGTTAATAATCTGATCTTCTTTAAGTTGATTTCCTAAAGCGCTTGATTTTTTTATTCTTTCTGAGCCAGCAAGATTGATAAAACTTCACTGCATAAAGAAAGTATAATAGTTAAATAAAAATTGTAAGCAATGACGAACAATTCTGAACTTGTATGCATACCTTTCCTCTAGCAATAAATTGGCTTTGAAGGTTGGTACTTTCAATAATAATCGAAAGTATTAAGTGCTGTTAGATCTGTGAGGGTTAATTAATTAAAAATTAAAAGAAACACACATAAAAATCAGAAAAATTGACAACAATTTTAACGAGGTTCGGTATAAACCTACTCTTCGGGACCACGTCCAGATGATAAACAATCCACTAACATAAAGAGATTACATACACCAATTGGTCTTACACATATTAAAGACTCCCTCTTTGAATGATGT
>JAUPMG010120192.1:0-25543 GCA_031762675.1 Pachysandra terminalis | reverse complement strand
AAGCCCTCAATTTAATTCTTAAAAGTCAGAGTAACAAAAGCAGAAATAATTACTAACTATTACATCAGAGTATTCAATTTAATAACATCAAAGGCTTCAGAAGAGCCGTACATCCAACTAAAATAAGGATAATGTCTGAATCAAAGGAAAATGAAATCTAAAGTCCATCTGAAATCACACGTCCAAGTCCCTTCGTCTGGAAGTACTATATTAATCTGCAGTTATGAAAAACTGCATGAGTATGGAATACTCAACAAGCATGATCCAGTTAACGTACAATGACAATATGATTATAAAATTGTTCGATAAACTAGTAATACAATAAACAATATAAACAATGACATGATATGATATGATGGATATGAATGTGAAATACAATGCTCTAAGATGCTCATCCAATGAACACAAAATGAGATGCAAGTAATGCATCTATGATCATATGTCATGCTAAGTGTCCTCGGGTTATCCAGTTCGGAACATGTGTTCCAGGAACAACCGACAAGCCCCTCGCACTGATCCGGGCGCTAACCCATGGTTCAACGGCCACCATCTTCTACTCATTTGTAGGACTTCAACCTACGGGAAATAGGCAACCCAAACATCTTTCCTTCCAAGGAACACCTAACCTTTCACCAATCATAGCATGAATGCCTATCGTAGGGAATTCAAATGATGTAATCCCGTGAAAGGTACTTATGCGCCCATACACGCAAGTAATCCAATGGAAGATCTCATAAGCATTCCTACGATGCTTTGGATATATAGATGATATATTCTTGTGAAAGCTACTTACGCGCCCATACACGCAAGTAATCCAATGGAAGACATCATAGGTATTCCCAGTAACACATTCGATCATTATATAAATTCTGGTCATCCCTCCACCTCATAAGTGGGAAATCCATCCACATCCATAAGTGGGAAATCCATCCACATAAGTGGGATATCCATCTACTACGATAAGTGGGAAATGGCATCCACTAAATATAAGTGGGAAAATCACAACTCTCAGTAACCTTGAGGAATGGTTACAATTTGGTTCACATATTTGTCATATATAACTTACAGGTTTAATATTGTCAAAAATCTGTTTCTGTAAAACTGTGCTCGATCCCACAGGAATTGCGCTCGATCGCACTTGCGCTCGATCACATATTCTCAGAAACAGTGTTCTGGACTATAATTCTACTTTGACCTACCGTCACTAGTTTGGTCATATCTTTTTAATTACACAACGGATTAGTCTCAAACTTGTTTTGATGTCTTCCTAACGAATAGGAGAATCTAAATAAAATATAAAATAAATTATACAAATTATTTACATGGGTTTCGTAATCAATAGTTCAGGTTGGTATATGCTCTGTAATTTTCCAGAATACAAGAAGAGTATTTCATGCATCCAATTCACATACAAAATCATTTAAAAACATGCTAGCATTCAAAACACAACTAAATACGATCATAATCATCAAAATCTTCTTTTATTTCATAACATCTAATTAGTTCATAAAAATTAAACATAAACAATCAAATTTCTAATATAACTTAGTAATCCATTTTTCTGAAAATCCTACTATTCACAAATCATGGAAATCAACGTATAAGTTTGATAAATCATGTTCAAAGATCAAATCAGCAGTAAACTAATAAACTTTAACCACATAATCATTGTAGAAGGCCGGATAAACTACTTGGTATTTTTCTCAGGTTTTTCTGTTTTCATTCTTCCTTATCAATCTTCTCCCTTCCTTCTTTTTTCTCTGCAGAAACCACTCTAAGTATTCAGTTGTACTCTCCTAGTCATTCCCTTTGTGTTCTTAAGACAGTTTCTTGTCTCTACCTTTTCCCAAGTCAAGAGTTATTAAGGTAGCCTATTTTAGCTTAGGTGGTTATTAGGTAGTTTAGCTTATTTCTTATAGCCTAAGCTATCACACTTACCAATGAAATTCTTACTGACTACGTTTTGACTAATAAAAGGAAATTTGTAAATTTCAATTATTACCCTTTTATAAAGGTAATAGCACATTGGCCCCTAAGCCAATATAAGATAATTATAAATATACCCCTATGCTTGTATTAATAAAAATATTGATTCTTTTTAAGGGTTCGGGTCATTACAAACAATAACCATTATAAATTAGGTTTCAATCATGATCTATATGAAATCAATAACTGGAAACACTACACTCCAAACAAATCATAATAAATAAATAAATCCAAAGACATCCACTTATGGTCATTCAAAACAATAATAAGAATAATAATAACTTTAACTCTATCATGATCTACACGAAATCAATAACCGTTTGATTTACCTTATATCTGACCGAAGCAAAATCGTGAAGAAAGCAGCTACAACAAAGAGTAGTAACAAAGAAAGAAAATTAAAAAGGGCAAGCAAATTATCAAAGCACAAAAAAAAAAAAAACAAAAAAGGAATGGAAATCAGAACAAGTTGATATAAGTTTAGAATTTAAATAAGAAGGAAAAAAATTGAATTAAAAAAAAAGAGGATTTACCATATATCCGACCAAAGAAAATCGACAGGAAACCTGAGCCAAACTTCAAGATATCTGCTTGCTAAAAAAATGGAATTTAGAATAGGTTGATAAAATGTAGAATTTAACTCAGAAGTATAAATATCTCAAACAGATTTAAAATAAAAGAAATGGAATTCAGGTTGATATAAGTTTAGAATTTAACTGAGAATAAAAAAAATAAATTAAAAAAGAGGATTTACATTATATCTAATCGAAGCAAATCAACCGAAGCAAATCGACAAGAAAGCTGAGCCAAACTTCAAGATATCTACTTGCTAAAAAAATGGAATTCAGAACAGGTTGATATAAATTTAGAATTTAACTTAGAAGTATTAGTAAAGGTCACAAACAGATTAAAAAAATATAAAAGAAATGAAATTCAGAGTATGTTGATTTAAGTTTAAAATTTAACTCAGAAGGAAAAAAATTGTATTAAAAAAAGGATTTAACTTATATCCAACCGAAGCATAATCAACAAGAAAGCTGCTACAACAAAGAGTTTAAGAGAGAAAAAAAATTAAAAAGGCAAGAAAATCATCGAAGAATGTTTTTTAAAAGAAATAGAATTCAGAACAGGTAGATATAAGTTTAGAATTTAACTGAAAAGGAAACAAATTGAATTAAAAAAATGATTTACCTTATATCCGACCGAAGCAAATCGATAGGAAAGACGAGCCAAACTTCAAGATATCTACTTGCTAAAAAAATGGTAAAAGTAGAATTCAGAATAGGTTGAGATAAATTTAGAATTTAACTTAGAAATATTAGTAAATACCTCAAACAGATTAAAAAAATTAAAATAAATGGAATGCAGCAACCTTAGAATCAAAAACAATGACATAGAAAGAAAATACTTGCCGGGTTAGATCAAAATGAGCATAAAAATGTGAACGAATAATAAAACCCTATAATTAGAAAAGATGACATAGAGAGAAAATACTTGCCGCGCGAGCAGCAAGTAGCAACGAGCAGCGAAGTAGTCTTGCAAGAGATATCAAAATCGTCGAAGGATTCTTCTGGCGAGCAACAATGAGCAGCAAACATCGAATGGATTCTTCTAGTGAGCTGCAGCGAAAGCGAGCAACGAGCGATGAAGTGGAGATCAAAATCGTCGAATGGATTCTTCCGGCGAAAAAGAAGCAACGAGTAGCAATGGATTCTTCCAGCGAGTAGCAGCGAGCAACGAAGGGAAGATCGAATGGATTCTTTCGGTGAGCAGCAGCGAGCAATGACGTGGTATTTCGAGAGAGATCAAAATTCTGGAATGGATTCTTCCATTTTTGGAGGATTTTTATTTGGAAAGAGAGAGGAAAGGAGTTATATTAGGAAACAAAAAGAGAGAACAGATGGCAAAATGCGTAGGAAGTTGGAGCCAAAATTTTTAAAAATTATTATTTTAAATTATAAAATTAAACTTTTAAAATATGACTGATAAAGTGGGACCCACATTAAAAAAAATAATATTTTAACTTATTTAAAAAGTTATCTTGAAATATGTTTGGTTTAAAAAATTATTTTATATTTTTTAAATTCAAAATTAGGATAATTAAGCATTAGGGAAGGGAAGGCTTGAGAGCTCTCCTCCCTTACAGTCGTTTTCTTATATATCATAAAGATTCGGCGTTAGAAACAACCTATAATCATAGTTCAACTAGTAGACTTTTATTTTTGACTATTTGATACTGCTATCTCAACTATAACTCCTATGTTCTAGCACTTATTAATTCCATATGAATTTTCAATGTATTTAAAATCTATTTTCATGTTTTGGGCCTTAAGGAAACTACTTAACTCCATTAAGCTACTTAATTGATTTATTTAAAGTCCATAGTTAATTACTTAAATCCAATTCAATTAGATAGGACCAATTCTTTTAAATTATGCCCAAGGATAATTATATAAGCCCAATGCTTATTAATTAAGCCCCAATAAATATATAATGGTACAATGTGTGATGATACAAAGTCTTCATACAATAACTTAATTAAAGTTCAAATATATAGTATAGTTTTAAATTTCGGTAATATCATTGATTTTGGCAGTCCAAACGAAACCGAAATATCTGAAATTTCGGATATTTTGATGAAATTTCGTTGAATTTTTTTAATTAAAATAATTGGCCGAAATAATGTCCGAAATTGGCCGAAATTTCATGAAATTACGGTTTGGATGTTTTCGCCGAAACAAATCCACTTATTTTTTATTTATTGTATTTTAATATAGGCATAATTTAGCCAATTTCTTTCTTTTTTTAGTAAGTACTAAGTAATAACTTTTAAAATATAAATAATAAACTTACTCCATAAAAAGTGAAATTTTCATTAAATATATATTATTTATGAACATACAAATTTAAAATAAAACAACAAATATAATAATGTGAAATAATACAAAAGTATACAACTAATAAATACAACATTTATATTACAAGATCCAAAAAGTATAAATGTATCCAAAATATATTGGATTCAAATTCTAACATCTAAAAATATACAATGTATAAAATTTTAAATTGAAATTTTAAACTTTATTTCTTGATTTCCTTCAATTTCTGCGGGTATGAAATCCATTTGTGTACTTGTATAAGCAAAAGAAAAAAATAATTAGTAATAATTATTTTTAATCTATAATAATTAATAATTAATAAAATAAGTTTTGGGATAAGAAATGAAGGGTGAAAAGTGAGAGATTTTGATGCTATTTATAGAGTTGTAAATATAGGTTTTTACATCCTTTTTTTATTTTTTTTACCTTTAAATAGAGTTTTTGATTTATTTCGGCCGAAATATCCAAAATTTCGGCCGAAATTTTGGCTGAAAAAGTGACGATTTCGGAAGAAATTGTTTTGGCCAAAGTACAATTATTTTGGTCAAAATTTCGTTGAAATCTGTTTTTTGTGCCCGAAATAAATCTGGTAAAGAAATCATCATTTTGTGTTTCGGAGGGCAGGTTTCACACTGAAATTTCGGCGAAATTTAAAACTATGATATATAGTAAGTATAAAAATGTTTAAGCTTATAGTACATATTAGAATCACATTAAATTACCATTCTACCGTTATTATTAAAAGAATTTTCTTTTTATGATTTTCAAGCTCTTACACTACCTGTCATAAAAACTAATGAAATCGCAACGAGCCATTACTTTCCCATTACTATATATACACTCATTCTTGAGGATGGGAACAACACGTATGTGAAGAAGTATAATTCCTCTATACACCCAAAAACCCCTCTCTTGTCCTCTTAGTATCCCTTAAGTGTGCTCTGCCCCTCCTACCAATCACTGAGTCTTGACCCCACATTACACAAATACCACCTACATTATTGGCGACTCCACTGCGGAGCTCTTTAGATGGCAGGAGGTCGAAGAAAAACAACCAGCCAGAATCAACAAGATTTACCCTTGCCACCCGCTGTCGCTCTAGACCCGCAACCGGAAAGTCAGGACAACTCCTCAGTTTTGTAGATAGTGAGGGGCGAGGGCAATCAGGATGACCCCGTCAACTGGAATGCTTACTTGGCGACCCTATAGGAGCTGCTTAAAGAAATGATGTACATGTCATGTCTTGCCCTAATAATGAACCTGAAGTAAGGTGACCCACACCCGAGGGGACTCAGATGCCTCCCACTCCCCTATAGAGGCAAATAATACACCTTATACATACGTCATCTTGGAAGATGTCCAATTCATGTTAGAGAAGCAACAAGCCTACTTTGCTATAGTCACCGACTCTAACATGGATGCCCAACCTTCATATTTTCCAGTCGGATACATTAGTCCACCATTCTCCCAATACAATGGGCACTCAGGCAATGCTAAGGAACATGTGAACCGATTCATCGACACCGTTGGTGCCCATGCAACCAAAAAGGACTTGTGTTTGTGAGAATTCTCTAGATTGCTCAAAGACCGCCTGTACTCTTGGTATAACAACCTTTAACCTGGGTCGATACACACATGGGATGAAATGACCACTCTCTTCATGCAAAATTTCTTTGACATCAAGGAATAGATTACGCTATTTGACCTCAGTTGGACCTATCGGCGAAATGACGAAGGATTGGTCACCTACGTCAAAAGGTTCCGTGAGAAGACATTGGAGTGCCATTAGCCCATAACGGAGGAAAAGTTGGTCCAGTTATGCATAGGCAAAATGGAAATATATTATAAGGATGTACTAGAAAAGATCGGCATAGTGACCTTCAGTAAGCTGCTAGAATCTGCAAGAAAAACTAGCATATCAGTGGTCATTTCTGGTAGAGTTTCTAGAAGAGAGAAGAGAATGGTGGTGGCAGCTGTTGACAGCATGTGAAAGGGATGAAGTGAAGGGAGATTGAGATGCCCCAAATAGACTCTTCACCACCTCTGCCCTTCCCATACACGCTGGAGGAAGTTGAGTGATATTAGAAAAATGGTTCCAAGATGAAGTCATGAGGTTATCTTATGTACAAGCGTTGCCCACAAAGGAACAAAAGAGAGCAGTGGTCTACTGCAAGTTTCACTGTGTCACTATACACCGCACCCATGATTGCTACACTTTGAGGCGAATCTTCAAGGAGAAATTAGAAAATGATGAACTACAGCTGGACGAGCCTCGTCTCGTGGGATCGGTGCATGTGGACCCATTACCCCATCGACCACGAAAAGAGCACATGAATATGATCTCGCTGAAGGCCCTCCCTCATCTCGAAGAAGAGTTGCCATAGTTTGTGGAAAGCCCTGCCCAGGAAATGCCCTCATCGTAGAACCATTCCTTGGACCCCTCTGTGGTTAACACATTGGTTAAACACCAACAATTCCGCAACTTCCTTGATGAGCTAGGATTCTCACTACTTGCCCACCATGTTGCCACCAGTGCCCTAATGAAAGTGGCAAAGGATTACGAAGAGCAATGCTTTGAGGCCACCACATCCACATAGAGGACATTTAAAGGAAACCTTGCAGTCGTCATCTTCACATAAGTTGACATGGAATACCCACATCATGGCTACAACCGCCCTTTGTATGTCATTGATAGGGTCCGCAACGTTCAATTAAAGCGTGCTTTCTGCGACCCAGGCTCAGGGATCAACATTATCCCGCCGAAAACCATGCTTGTAGTGACCTAAACCTAGAAATGTGACATAAATAATTATAATTAAGGTTTAAATGAATTAAAATAATTAAGGATGGAATTTGTATTTGATTTGGTTGTTTTATGCCTCAAATTAATATAAGAGATTGGAAGTAGTTGACTTAGAATGATTATTAACAATTAAGTAAATTGATAAATTGTCACATCCCAAACCTAAAGAGATCCTTGGGATATCCAATTGGTTGGAAGATGCAACTCTCATCCCAACACAATGGGGAGTGGATAAGCAATATGGAACATAAGCAGAAGCAATAATATATTAATAAATTATTTAATTCACCTAAATAATCATATTTAATTTATTATATTAATTTCTAGGTTAAGGTCACTATAATCTTCCCCCCTTTAGGATATTTCCTCCCCAAAATTAAAATACTATATCTCTAGAACAACCATTTCCTAAATCCAATTATGCTTTAGTTATGAAATCTCAAGATTATCATGAATCAAAGCATACAACACACAAAACATGCACTTCATGTTAATTCATGCAATAGGGAATAAATCAAATCAAAGAGTAATGTGTGTGTGAATCATGTACCTTCAATCACTACTTTAGCCACATTATAATCAAACTCCCCAGTCTCACGAATCAAGGCATTGACCTGACCTTGCTAATTTGGTCATGTCGCTGCTACCGTTTGATCCCCATCTTGCCTCAATGGATGAGGACAAAATATTCAGAATTGTCCCAGCCATCCACAGTTGAAACACTTAGGCAGTGGGCATGGCTGAGGTGGTGCCACAACAGGAGCTTTAGTGACGACTGGAACAGGCCTCTCCATCGCTCTGTGTTTCTTCTCTAAGCCACTCATATTCTTATCTTGCTGCTGATGGTATCTAACATTATCCAGCTCTACACAACTAGCACACTCTAGGACACATGCATAAGTCCTAAATCCATGAGAAACTACTTTAGATCTAATTGAGGGCCTCAAGCCTTCCTCAAACTTGGCAGCCTTGTCCTCGTTCACGATTACATGAGGTGCAAAACGCGACAAGGTGGCAAACTACCCCTCATACTGAGCTACCGACAAAGAAACTTGCTCCAATTTTAGAAACTCGGCCATCTTCTCTCTCTGTTAACTACTAGGAACATATGTCTCGAAGAACTCCTTGAATTCCTCCCAAGACAATTCCCTACATGCAGTTTGCTCTAACATTTCCCACCAATGGTAAGCCTCTCCTTTCAGCATAAAGACGATTAACCTCAAATACTGGTCTTGATGACAATCCATTGCCCGAAATATCTTCTCCAATTCAATCATCCACTCTTGAGCTTTCAGAGGTTCAGTGTTTCCCTCAAAAGCAGGTGGTGAAAGTTTCTTAAACCTTTCTAGCCATCTGATCCCATGATCTCCCTTTACATTCCTTCAATCTCCTCGAGTGTTCTGCCTGATCCCCTACTCCTTTCGGATCCAAACCCCTTGGATGGGGTACAAAAACCAATCACAACAAGAATTTCACAAGCAGAAGCTAAAGTCATAAAACAAATCATCGATTAAATCAATGTCATAACATTGTAGGTTCAATACCCAAACTAGAAAACCAAGTCAACTTAAACATTCTTCTAATCTATTATAACTCAAACAAATAATTAGAAACGACAACTAACTTCTACTCTGCTATGCATCCTACATCTTGATTTGTCTCCTTAACCTATTGAACGAACATCACGTAATAGGTGTGAGCTTCTGAGGCCTAGTAAGCAACCAAACTCCTACAAATCATACCATCTCATACCACAGCCACTCACAACATATACCTCAGTTTATGAATCACAATCATGAGAACATTTATCTTCAAGAATTAGGGCAGTAAAGTTGAACACGTAAAATGAAGGTATGCCATTATGAAAATCATGAAGTGAATGCTTATGAAGTGAAAATGAAATGATGAGATACAGAATGATGATAATTCAATGATATGAATGATGCAAGATGCACACATCAAGAATGAATGCAATACGGTGATCAGCCGCTTCCAAGTAAACATTACTTGGCATTCCACACTTTCATACATCCCACATGTACAACACGGTTTTATCGGACATTCAACCCGTAGGCCTCAATTCCCATAATTATTTGTTACCAACAAGTTTAGGGATTCATTCCCAAGGAGTCTATAACGGGATTGTCGCTATCAGGTTTAGGGATTTTCACCTAAGAAGTTTGCACAGGAATCATCCTTGTCAAGGTTAGGGATTTACACCCAAGGAGTTCGCACAGGAATCCGCAACTGGATCGTAATCAACCACACACAACAATTTAGAGACTTCCACCAAGGAGTTCACATCGGGATAGTCATTATCACACACACCTCAATTTAAGGACTTCCACCAACGGAGTCTGAGTCGGGATAGTCCTCATTTAACAATCAATTTAGGGATTTCCATCCAAGGAGTCCTTATAGGGATAGTCCTTACCACGCAATTAATAATAATACCATTACACATCATTCATACGTGTTCCCATCACTCTCATGCATACCTAATGCATAGGTTGGTCACACATGGACCATTCAACACATACCAACCATATCTTATGCATATCATTCAGAATAGCCATTTCCATCATACACACATGTTATTAAACTTAAACTACTCTTACATGATCACCTCATATTCATGGGATACATAACTCAGTTCGTATAATGCTGTAATTCATGGTCATCATACCTATTTCATATCATCATAAACATGTTCATTTCCAAAACTAGCATCATATAACATCTTATAGACATATTAGAAAGGTCTTCACCAAGTTTCATAGAGATTGGCATACATGTGCTAATTTTGGTTAGCCAACACCCTAACTATTTGGTTGATCCTTTCGGTTGACCCAACGTCTTTGGTGGCTTGGCCAATAGGCCGAAATACTTAGAACCCACTTCGATCGATTGGGTCTTCGGTTAGCCAAACACCTAACCGAACCTGCCCAGAAATGTTCGATGGACTTGTTGGTTAGCCAACGACCTAACTGAAAGTCGTATTAATCCCATAATTGGTCTATCATGGGGTTAGGAGGCCATAAAACCTTCAAAGTTAATACATATATTAAATCATGCTTCAAATCCCATCATCCAACCATGCATCCATTCCACAAAATTTCATGAATATAAAACATGTATATTTATATATACATACATACATACATACATATATATATATATATGTGTGTGTATATATATATATATATATATATACACGTATACACCCATACACATACTAGAGCACATAGCCATAACAAAGGGATGATTTGAGAAGAACAAAGCACCTACCTCTTCCCTAGAGCAACCCAGAAATTGCAGAAACCCAGAAATCGGCTGCACCTTCTCTTTCTTTTTCTCCTCTCTTCAGCCCACTCTCTTCTTCTTTTTCCTCTAGCACCCTGTCCTCGTCTTTCTCTATCTTTATTTTCTGCACCTGTATATATATATATATATATACACCCATACCCATACTAGAGCACATAGCCATAACAAAGGGATGATTCGAGAAGAACAAAGGCACCTACCTCTTCCCTATAGCAACCCAGAAATTGCATAAACCCAGAAATTTTCTGCACCTTCTATTTCTTTTTCTCCTCTCTTCAGCCCACTCTCTTCTTCTTTTTCGTCTAGCATGCTTTCCTCTATCTCTTCCACTCCAAAACTCTATCTTTATTTTCTGCACCACTCACCTTTTACCAGAAATACTTTACAGTCTCCTCTATCTCTTTCACTCCAAAACCCTAATCTTCCTTCCTCTTTCACGCACCACTCTCTCCCCATTTTGATCTCAACGAATCCTTCGCCTAATGGATATGGAAGGATTCATCTAGAGTCCTTCCATTCCAAACTCCTACTTCCTAGGAATGAATCGTGTACTCCCTTTCCATAAATATCTCCATTCAAATTTAAATTAAACCAAACTGAAATTACTGAACTAGACATGGATTTAGACATAGGTGCAATAGACCCCATTTAAACCAAGCCCACTAAACCCAGTACAAAGGGCCAAACTTAATAATGCATAATTACACCACATTTACCATACTTTTCCTAATTACAATTTGACTCCAATTCTACAACACTACTACAATAAATATGTTATCATCATAATCAATCCCTATGCACACTCAATTCTATTTATATTCACACGTTACATTAATTTAATGATTATGATCATTCCTATGTCAACTAATTCCAGTTCTGTTATGGCGTATATTCACCTATCTTCATTGGCCAATGATAATGTGACACTTGGCACCAGATGCCAAACGACGCTTTGATCACGGCGCTCTAGGATGCCAAGTGTAGCGATGATCACGGCGCACAAGGAAGCTAAATGAATGCTAATCAATGGCGTACAGGAAGCCAAATGTAACACTGAGAGCGGCGTCCGAATAACCAAGTGTAGTGTCGAATACGGTGCACGAATAAGTTAATGCGAGCACACGTTCCTAGTGCTCATAGGAGACCAATAAAAGTGCGACACATGTCACACGAAAGATCAATCAGAAATGTTGCGCATGGAACATGATGAGGTCACAAATGTGCAAGGCATGGCAAAGAAGAAGCCAAAGGCAAGTGAGCTCACGTGCCTCATCCACCTACCCATGAAGAGAGAAAAGAATGCGGGAGTGATCAACCCACGTCCTGAGCAAAGACGACATGCAGATGGTTATGTAACCGAATTGAACGGCTACACAGTCGATCAAGACACTATAAAAAAAAGAGGACCCATCTATTCCAAACCCCTCCAAAACACAATAATAACAACTCAACAAGTCCAGCGCAACGCTGCATCTCAGACCTCCAGATCTCTTATCCTCCTTTCATTGCCTCCGCTGCAACAACAGTGCTCGTTTCCTCTACCGCTAACTAGCCAACCTCACTCCCTGGAGTATTATTCCAAACACTGGCAAGCCCTTCCAGTCTACATGTGCTACCACAACCACTGGGATGTGAATAACCTCTGTTAATCAATCAATCCGGTTTGAGCTGCTGCTCTCAGCCTCGGACTTATCATACTACCACCCTTCGAGAAGCTGCTCTCAATCACGGACGCCTATCCAGCCTTTTCGCGCTACGTTGCCATTGCGATAACGCCTCATGTTCATCAGTCTTCTTTTTTATCTTTTTCATCCTTTTTATCTCAAGAAGCTGCCTGCAGGTAATATATCCAGGGTCATGACAAACCACTGCTGGGTCACCAGCTTTCTTTTTATTTGTTACTTTTCATGTCATTGACGGTTCCATTATTTAATCTTGAATAAACACTTGGTTAGGAGCTAGGCTATCTTTGACTTCATCTTCGCAATCATATTATTACTGTCTGGAAGATTTCAAATGAACCTTGAGAAGGAAGAACCTCAATCCTTCATAACAATCGCCTAATAGTATACCGAACGCATTTCCGATGGCTGATTGAACATCTGATTGCCCAGGCAACTCAGTTCGACTATGTGGATAGCCGCCAGGGGTCAAAATCGAAAACCTCTAAAACTGTGGACTAGTAAGACATGGCATGCCCACGCGACATACACACACACACACACACACAAATCTACATCCACGCACAAACACACCCATGTCGGACGCGCGAGCCGCCCGCCACAGCCACACACAACACACGGGTAGGGAGGGGGTCTAGATGAGGGAACCTAACTTTTCGTGGCACACCCGGTGGGACATCAGGTGTAAGTGATGCCAAAAAGAAGCCAGCAACTGGTGGGAGAGGATGTCGATGAACATTTTCCTTCAGCAGGCAGAGAACAAGTCATGCCTCGAATTTGAGATATATAATCTCGAGGATTTCCAAGGGAATGATCTTCGGATCCAACCCATGGATGCGGTCAAACCAATCAACCAACTCGTGGTTTAACATAACGTAACTATACACAGTGGAAGTCTCATCAAATCAAAACCTTTACCTAAACCCAACTAATATAAAAAGATCCAACCATAATTAAAATTACATCATCCTTGCCCACTTGGGGTCAAAGCATAAAACATGGACTTAAGTAGCAAAGTGCATAATGTCTTGAATCATATCCAGCTAGCAATCTCCCTTCCAGATCCACCTTCTCTCTAGAGGTTCACGCGTTTCACGATAGGGATGAGCTTGGAGCCTCAATAGGAAAAATCCAAAGAATCTACAACAACTACTTTTATAGGCATATGCTAAATCACATTAATTCATGCAAGCCAAAACATACATTTATCATTTTAATCAAGTAATCTTCAAAGTCTTCAAATCAATATCATGATATTTACTTTTTATCAATCTCATTACTATCATGTCATTTTACTCATTCACATACCACTATAGTTTTAAACATAGAATTCACATGTCATAACCCACCATATTGTCATGTCATTATACTCTCTCATAATCCACCACAATAATATACATACACAACCTACTCAAACACCAATTTCCTCATGAACTCTGTCACAATACACATCATTACTCACAAGGCCACCAACTCTCATGGTTCTTTCTATACTGAACATTCCTCCTTATCATTTACCATTCACTTCACACACAACAATCAATTCAGCAAACCACATATCACACAATAACCCAAACAGTATCCATACAACTCATCACAACTCACTCAGTAAACACACATCACACCATGACTAAATAAACAACCATACATCACAAACAGTTATGCAATTCATGCAAATGAACACAATATGAGCACACAAATGATGAAATTACACACACATCAAGAATGCAATGCAATATGAAGTTATGATGCAAATGCTTATGATGAGATGAATTGATGAAATAAATGCTGAAGGGGTGTTTGGCCAAGCTTAACCATAGAATCAATTCCACATCTCCTCTAGGAAACACTGTTCTAGGAATGTGCTAACCCAAGGTAGAAAACCACCATCTTTCTTTCAGGGGAAACAACCCAAAGGTAGGAACGTCCATCTTACCTTTTCTTTTAGAGGATACTACCCAAGGTAGAAAACACGCCATCTACCTTTTCTAGGGGATGAGACCCAAAGGCAGGAACAACCATCTCAACCACAACAGACCCTCTCATCTAAAGAGTTCTGGAATCCAACCATGATCACTCTAGGATCATCCCACACCAATCACACAATGAACTCATCTAGAGTCACTCTTAAACACTCACTACTGGTGATTGCATCTAGCATCACTCGTAAGCACATCACAACCATACAGGGCCCATATAGGACCCACATACCATACATTAACAAACTCTCATGCTTTGGTTATCATTCACTCCAACATCATACCACACAACCTATCTTATGTTATAACTCTCTAGAAAACCTCATTATACATCATAATACACCATACATGGTCAAAGCACATAGCAAACTAGGCAATTGCTCCCTTTTGCTGCACAAAATTTGACACACACATAATTCCAACAAACCAACACCACACACAACATTCAAACACTAAAACCTTGCTGCCCATAAAATATGGGGCCCGATCACAGGATCGATAGGACCGAGGGTCCTGCCGAGCTTCTCGGTTCCTCCCCGAGCTCGGCTGGAAGGCCAGCAATATTTGGGGGCTTGGCAGATAGGCTCCGTCGGACCAAGGTACCTACTGAGCTTCATATATTGCCCAGACAATTACAAAAAATCTAGGGTTTCATGCCCAACCTCTTTTCAAACCCAAAACATCTTTTTCTCAATCAAAATCCATACTTACACTTCCATTCATTACCACAAACATGTTACACATCAAATTTAGCATCTAAACATGGATTTGCATATTAGATCTACCACAAATCACATGATCCAATCCATATACTCATATCATCATCACATAGTGATTTAAACACATAAATCAATCAAATACGGGGATCAATATATATTTTCATGCAAAACAAGAATCTTGCTCATCCAAAGAAGTTTATCATATTCCTATGAATGTAACTACCATAGAAACCATGGAAATCCCTACATCTGATTTTTCTGCAACTCTTAGGACTTGGAGGATCACCATTGCCTTTTTCCCTTTGTTCCTCTTCCCTTTTCTTCTCTCTTATTCTTGTCACTTCTTCCTTCCTCCTCTTTCTTTCTGTTCTTCTCTCTTCCTCACCTATTCTGTATCTCCCTCCCTCATAGTAGATTATGGTTCTCCTCTTCCTCCTGCTCATCTTCTTCTTTTCTCCCAATCTCTAATTCTTTTCCCTATCTTTTCCTCCAGCCGTCCAGCTCTACACCCCTTCCTTTGAATTTAAATTTGAATTTTGAATTCCCCCTTGTGATAGGAAATAATCGCCTTTCTTAAGCATCCTGCTTCTTTGATCCTTATCCTTAGTTGTTAACTTTCTTCTTACCTTACTGTTACTATTTTACTTTTACTCCTTAATTTAATTCTTCTAGAGCCTTCTCTTATGGGTCAAACGAATAGGTCTGAGACACAGGTCCCAAAAGCCCAATTAAGTTGATCATATTTACATTTCACCCTATTATTTCCTAAATCACACATTAATCCTTAGTTCTAAAGTATTTTAACCATAGCTTCCTATTCTTTCCATTTGCCAGTTCTTAGTTCTCTTGGTAATTTAAAGGTACACCTATATCCCTTAATGGCTCAAATTTGTATTTCTAGGCTGTTAAATTCTTCTAATATTGAAAACTAATTAATTTATTAATTTTTTGGTTTTGGGTCACTACAGAACATCAGGCACACGATCCTCCCAGAGTGGTAAATGAGGTTGGGTATGCGTCTATCCTCGCTGAACAGCATGGAGACCAATATGCATTAGTACAAGCTTCGTTATAGAACCTGTTCAACCTCTTTACGAAAATGATGACAGAAAGTAATTGGTCTTTTGTAGCGCTTAATGAAAGCATCAGCCGTATAACAGCTAATCCAAATGATCGACAACGAGATGCATTTCCTCCACTCGAGGAACCATTAATCGCCATGAGGAGATATGGCTGCATTGAAAATACACCAATACCAGCTACTGGAATCGTCCCCGGGGCACCCAGACTAAATGTCAAAAATGCCAAGGGAAACCCAAATTGGGAAATGTAGATTTTGGATAGGGGCAAATCCACCCTTGGTAGCTGATAACGATTTTCCCCAAAAGAACAATGACATTACCAACCCCACAACTAGAGGTCTGGACCAAAACCCAGTAAACGACATGGTTCAGGAGGTTTTGGGTCGCCTGCCAAATAAAAGGATGAATAGGCCTTCGTACAGAGGGCCATATCCTAGGTAGATCTATCTTTGGATTGAGTTTCCAAGGGGATTCAAAATACAAGAATTCTCCCCTTTCTCTGGCGAAGACGGTCATTCGATCATAGAACACATCAGACGGTTTACTATCCAATGTGGTGAGACCTCGGCAAGTGACTATTGTAAGTTGAGGCTATTTGGCAATTCCTTAATAGGATACGCCTTTACATGGTACATAAATTTGGCTCTCAAATCTATACCGAGTTGGGCTAAGATGAAGGAAAAATTCCACACTCAATTTTACAAAATCGAGCCAGAGGTTTCAATGGTCGATCTGGCCATGCTAATGCAATTTCCTGACAAAACAGATTCGTAGCCCGTTTCAAGAAGGCTAAGAATAAATGCAAGCCCTTCCCGAGACCGAATTTATGAAGCTAGCCCAAAATGATATGGGGATCGAACTTCGGAAGAAGGTTGAGGGGATGGAATTTGAAGATCTCTTCGAGGTGTCCTCTAGGGACACAAAGTATGAATGGCTTCTAAAAAAAGAAAGCCAACGAAAAATGGCCATGTTCGGAACCTATTTCTAGGATCTGAACTATGAGATAGATATGGCCGAAATAGTGGCCAAAACACCATTGGTGTGTTCATCCCTAAAAAGAAAGGATGAATAGGTTTTTTGACAAGGTTTCAAAAAGACTATCTATGATGACACCAAGAGATATGTGTTTGACATATCCAAGAGTGATGGGTCTTTGACCATCTCCTACGAGATGGGTTCTTAAGACTCGTAGATGGTCACAAACTCCCTTCACCTAAAGAAATGAAGAAGGGTGATTTCTGCAAATGGCTTGGTTCGAAAATCCATTCGACCGCTAACTGCTTCACTTTCCTTAATATTATGCAGGAAAATATTGACAAGGGAATGCTCAAATTTTTGGAAAAGGAAGCAATGGCAGTGGATGCCAACTCGTTCCCTAAAGGGTATCGATCAACATGTTGGCATCCAAATTTGTTGGCCCGGCGAAGGGAATACCTTGTGGCTGACAGAATGCAGTGAGATCGTCAAAGGCCACCTACATTGAGCCCAAGGCAGACCAGAAGAGTAAATTTGTACTGTGTGATAGATGCCTCAGGGGTATCTGTCAACGAGTATGGCGTCATGTAGAAAATCGTGAGGAGCAACGGCCTCATCAACAACCTTGGAAGAAATGGTCGAGATGGGGGCAAGAAGAGGCTCAGCCACAGAGGATTGTGAAACCACCGTTGGTACAACATAGCAGGTGGCACAAAGTCACCCATCCAAAAGTTTCACATCCGGTCTAGAAGATGACTAGGTCCCAAAAATGAAGATGGCAATGACAGCAAGCCAACCACAGGACCTCTGTCCATCGGTCTAACGACCGAAGTGTGACGACCGGACATGGTGAAATGAGAGCCATCCGACCACGGAAGGCCTTGGTCAGGGATCAGCCTACCGAAACTTCATCAACCAAAGAAACGGTCGAGGAAGATTCAACCGGAGAACTGTCACCAGAGGAGGAGGATCTCCTCCTCGAAACATTACTTACTGAGTACAGAACCTCAGAGTTTCCCATTGAGCCACCCACAATACTAGCCAATGTTGATCCTGCTAACCCCATTCAATTTGAGTCAATACCGCCCATCTCGATGCCATATAATATGGCCTTCAATCTACTGACAGACTTTCAAGCGAAGGTCTAAGATCAATGCAACATGGTCGGCCAAAAGGATGAATTTTTTGTTGCATATCTCGTCGATCCGAACGATGAGGAGGTCAAATAGGTGGTGGAGGTAAGGGCTATTAATGGCCTACGTATGTTTTCTGATTCAACAGTCTTCTCTTCTTGGACGACCGAAAGGATCTGTTATCTGTAGAAAATTATTGATTTGTTCGAAACTATGATTGCCATTCCAACTGATTTGTTTAATGATTTGGAAAAGTAACAATTTATATTTTTCAATTGCAGTTGTTTGTTCAGTAGTGCAATTTTCCAAATTACTCAGGTATTGACGAAATTTGGATTTTTCATTTAGAATATGGTATTTCCATACTCCGTTTAATTCTCGATAAATATTTTCAGGAATACCAGGGTTATAAAAATCTTTGACCAATGAAGGTTTTGGTTTAGAAACTTCACAATGATAGAGTTCAAGAGTGAGTTTTGCTTCATCAAAAGTTTTGAAAATATTATAATATGAACCTGAAAAATTATTTATCTAGTTATGGCATTCATACCAGTTTTTGTAAATACCAAGTTTGTGTCCTTTAAAAACAACATAAAATTTTTGGAAAGTCGTTTGTTTAATGACTGATTTCCAGCTTTCGGATTGGGTTCTTTTACCCTTATCCATCATTCCTTGGTTAGGAATTTTCTGAAAAGAGCTTGCAGTTCCTTGTTTAGGAACTGGAAGAAAATTGTCACTTGGATTCTTGCTAAGAAAATCTGCAAGAAAATTGTTAGTTCCTTTGCATAATTCAACTTCAAATGAATATAATGTAATTTGATTATACCATTTTAATCTTCGGCCTTGTAAGCAATGTTTTTTGTTTACAAGGAAATATTTAATTGCTTGATTACCAGTTCTAACAAAAAAAATTTCTAGTGCAAGGTAAATATGAAATTTTTTAATTGCTAGTTTTATTGTTAACAATTATTTTTCATATATTATATAATTATGTTCATTTGGTTTAAATGTGCCAAAATTATATCCACAAATTAGTTCTTCTTTTTGAAGCTTTTTAGTAATAGGATTTTTTTCAACCAGTTATTCTATTCTTTGGAATAACAGATTCAGTCCAAAATTGTTTTGGAATGGCTTTTAAGACATAACCCCAGCTGTTATTGAAGGCATCTGTTTCCAAGATAAGTTTATCTTCTTGTTAAGGAAATTAAACCTATGGAATAATTTTAATCTGTTTTATGAGTTGTTGGAGTAATAATTTATCATTATCAGTCCAGGAAAAAGAAACATCTATTTTGAGTTTCGCTAATAAAGGTATCTCTTTTTGAGATAGATTTTGAATAAAATTTCTTCCATAATTTAGAATCCCAAGAAGACCTTGTAGTTATTTTTTACTTGAAAGTTCTTCTCGAAAATCGCATATGTTTGAAATTATATGATTTTGTAGTTTTATTCCTATTTGGTTTAAAACTATACCCAAAAAATCAATTGAATCTTTTTCAATTTCAATTTTGTTTGGTGAAAGAATTATTCCGTATTTTCAGAATTTTTCACATATGATTTTTATGTTCTTCCATGGATTTCGAAAACACAAGTATATCATCTATGTATACTACACAAAAATCATTTAAGATCTTTAAAGACTTTATCCGTCCATCTTTGAAAGATTTGAGGTGTTGTATTTAGTCCGAATGGCTATACTCACCATTGATAATGACCTTTCGGAGTACTAAAAGCAGTCAACGGTTTTGACTCTTCAGTTAATAGGATTTGCCAAAATCCTGATTTAAAATCAAATTTACTAAAGATTTTTAAACCTTTAGTTTGATTGATTAAGATATCCTTTCGTGGGATAAAATAACCATTAAATTCAAGATATTGGTTTAACTGTTTGTAGTTCATAATCGTATGAGCTTTTCCTCATTTGATTTCACTATGGTTATTTACCATAAATGCGGGATTAGAATGAGGGTTATTTGTCTCTTCTATTAAATTTTTATCAAGCAAATCTTTTATTTGCAATTCAAATTCATCTATATCCTTTTTGGTATAGATCATTGGTTTGACACGAATTATGATATTAGGATCTCTTAGTTTAAGAGAGCAGCATCTAGGATTCTTATCCCATAATTTTAGTGGATTTTCACTAAAATTTTCAGCTAATGATTGATAAACCCAATGAGTGTTTTCAAGGAGTTTTGTTTCAACTTCTTTTTTAAGTGGCGTAAATCCTCTATCACACTTGTATTGATGATATTATAATAAAGGAATATCTATTATCTCTTTGTTTAGAGAAAATGAAATAGAATTATGATTAATATGTATAGGTAAATGATTTATTAAGAAGTTGTTTTCTAATAAAAAATCACCATGCATGTTTGAAAAGCATAATACCTTTGGTACAACAAATTTGTGTTTGTTTAACCAAATTGGTATTTTCTTTGCTTTGTATTGTACTGAGGTTTCTCTACCTTCAATACCTGTAACTATAATATGGTGTTTCATTGGAGTCCATTTTTCAGGTGGGATTGCATTATATTGACAAGAGGAAATGGTTGCTCATGTGTCAACTAAAATGCAAAAATTATATGGTTTATAATTTTGAAAAGAGAAAGTACCTAGAATATAGGTATATCTCTTTTTCCATAATATGAGGAAAATATGATTCCATCATTCCTTAGTTGAAAATGATAACTTTCAGTGACGATGGTTTCATTATCTTTTTGAAAATTTGAACCATGCATTATTGGAATATTAATTTTTTTCTGAGCAATTGGTTTATTGGTACTACTGGCTTCATTGATATTGACTAAAGGTTCTCTTTTAAAACTCAGTCTTTTGAAATTTTCCCATTCATGTTGTTGTGGAAAATTCGTTTGCCAGTGATTTAATCGTGTATCTCGAAAATAAAGATTATTTCCTAAGGCTTGCATTTCAATCACATTTTGATTTTTTGTTGAAGAGGTTTTATCTTCAATTAAGTCATTTATTAACCATTGTTTTGGGATTTCAAGGTCTTTCCAGTTTAATAATTTTGGTATGATTTCGTTATCATATGGTCAAGGCTCAAAGATTTCAACTAAAGTTTTGTTTAACTTTTTTGTTGAAGTGTGAGTTAATCTAGTCAATTTATGAATTGTTTTCCAATGAATTGCTATATTATGAGAATCAGGTTTTTTTATCAATTCCTTTGGTTTGGATTTTGATTTTTACTGAATCCTCAATATTTGGATCATTTACCGAAAGAAAATAATTCGGTCATATTTTAAACCAGATTATTCCATTGAAAATATTAGATTGAATTCCTCCAATTACGGATTGTAATGGATTTTGGAATCTCTTGTCAAAGACAACTGCTAAGACTGGTGTATCTAAGCCTTGTCTAAATAAAGCTTTAATACTGATTTGTATTAAACCTATATTTATATATTTAATTTCTAAATATTTTTTAATCCATCGTTGAGCTTTTTGTTTATCAAGAAGTGTCAATTCTACAGTGCCATCTGCAGTGCATTGAGCTGTGGTGTTTCCACTGAATTGTTCAAATATTCTTACTGAGAATATATTAAAATTTGATAATTTGTAAATTTCATCTTTTTTGATGATTTGTTTTTATTTTGAATTTCACTAACTTGTTCTTAAGTGAAAGAAATTTCTTCTCCCATTACATCTTTTAGTTTGATGTTTTGGTGTTCTTCTGTTGGACTTTCTTCTAAGGCATTAGAATTCATAAAGATATATTCTTCATCAGAAGAATAATCTTCACTTTTAACTTCGTATAGAATGTCTTCTATATCAGAGATTTCTTCTCCAAATAGAACTTCTAAGTCTTGTTCTTCAAGAACTTTTACCATTTTCTTAAGGTTTTTTCCTTTTTAGGACATTTATTCACATAATGACCTTCTTCATTACAAACAAAACATCTATACTTTTTTGGTGCAAATTTATTTTGTTTCTTTTTACGAATATATTTTTTCTTAGGAAAAATTTTTTTTTCCAAGGTTCCCAAATAAATCTTTTCTTTTAAAAGATTTTGTTCTTGGTGGATTACATCTAATTTTCCAAGTTTCTTTTAGGATTTTATCACAACATTGTTCTCCTTTTTTGGAGTTTGGGATTTGATTTCTAACCTGTTTTTTGGCTTTCAGGTTGAGATATTGATCTAAAATTAGTCTTAAGACATAGTTTATTGTTAAGCCTAAATTGTCTGGTTGCCTAGTTTGGTCAACCAGTCAGGATAATTTTTAAGAGCTAATTCATCCCATGGGTTAGGAAGTTTATGAAAAAATTGTTCAAACCAGTGTATATTTCCAAGAGGGTCTATCCGAAAATAATACTTCTTAAATGTTTCAACAAATTCTTGAAATCTACAAATATCACATAATTCGAGTTTTGAAAGTATGTAATTTGCATCTTGTTGAAGATTTTGTTCTCCAGTATATCCACACAAATTTTCTTTAATTAATGTGGAAAAACTAGCAAGCATATCATCAAAGGAATTAAAATTTCCAAAAAGATCAGTTTTTTGCTTTTTTCCTTTGTCGGATTTTTCCCAATAACGTAACCATTATAACACATCTCCTTGAAGTGTTGCATCGATATATTCTAATAACTTTTCTTTAGTCCAATCATCAATTGTTTTGATTTGATCTTTAAAAGGAATTGTTAAAAGATCTAAATAAGTTCCATTGTGTGCAACGGGATACTTATTTGAGTTACGTGTATAGGAAGGACTTGGTTCATCTTTCACATTAAGGGTTTGAATTGAATCCTTTTGAGATTCAAAAAATTATTCTTCGTTCAAGAATTCTTGTAGAGGTGTTTCAGATGTTTGCTTTTTTGGGGAAATGACTGAATGTGTTGGAGTAATGATATTTTCACTATCTGTGTCACTATTCTCTTCATCTTTTATCATGTTTGTAGAATGATGAGAATCAAAATCAGAATCTAGTGATTCATCTTCACTTGAATCCGAGTTTAGATTGAGTGAGTAGTTAAAATGAAGTAATAAATCTTCATTTTCCAAATACGTGGTTGTATTTGTTCTAAAATACTATTTCATTCAGAAATCGTAAATCTCGGGTCTTTATAAATTTCTCCCCAATAATCTAAGATTTCTTTTATACTATGATATTCATTTTCATTATAAGAAACAGAAGAATTAATTGTTTTTATTTCTTTGTTTGTTCCGTAGAATAATCTTGGTGGTTTGTTGTCACTAGAAAACTCCATTCTGAAAGTGTTATTGATTTCTTCTTTGTTTAAGTAGAATTCAATAGAATCGAGTTTTTTTTCGATATAGTGCTGATGTGCAATTTGTCTATGGACGATTCGGTTAATCAGACCACCTAACATATCAGTTATAGTATTTAAACTAGCACTAGTAATATTGAGATTTGGTTCAGATTGTTTTATCAATATGTACTACATGATTATAATCTTCTTCAGATTTTCTTACCCATGTACCTAAACATTCATATTTTTCATCTTCCATAATTGTGATTGGTACCTAAGACATTTTGTTACTTTGGTGTTTTAGGTGCCTAAAACTGGGTTCTTATAGCGTGTGCTATATTTAGCAAATTGGCCAACAAGATATGGGCTGTGAAACAGTAACAAACATATGGGTTTTACAACAGCAAGAGCCAAAGAAAAATGCAATAGTAATGAAGCTTAAAATACAGAAAGTAAAGAAAAAGTTCTGAAAATATAATCACGATATTTTTAAACTTAATATAATTATATAAGTTATATAAACATTCCCCTGGTCCCTATTCGGGGGGTATGATCTTCTTCACACAATAAAGTATTCCTCGAAAGAATCAAGATCAAGACCAGTTAACGAGTGTGAGATCCCCGCAGTGTTGGGGTAACCTTTACAAATGTAATGAGTACACAAAAAAAGATTACACGCATAAGTATAACACTCAAATAAAGAACATAAAATATTTGTATTAATTAAACATAAGAGAACATGCTTATAGAGGACGGTTGTTTATGACAGAGGATGGTTGTAATGTACAGGACACGTTGCTGCTCTGATACCATTTACAAGAGATAGTTGAGCGGAAGTACAAAGTAGAAAAGAAGGAATAGTAAAAGAAAGGAACTATTACAATAAGAAAAAAAAAAAAGGAGAAGATGAAGAAAGAAAAGGGAAGGGTATGCTGCCAGAGATGTCTTCCTTTGTTGGTGGATGTGTCTGTTTATAGGCATCGGACTTCAAATCTTCAGAATTTTGCTTAAATTCGTGATGGTTCTAAAGCTTAGTTTATGTTATGAGCAGTTTATCCTCTTCCGGACCTATTGTATTAAACAATAGGGTTTTGAACTACTAAATGGTTATTTGTTTTAGGATTGTTTGATTACTTCATTAGTTGGATTTGATACATTTATCGTCGAGATATGATACACTTGAGACATATGTTGTTGTTTGCTTCCGCTTATGATCCAACTAATGCATGGTGTGTGTTTATACATATTCATTTGGGTGTGCCACCTCTTATTAGAGAGTAGAGAAGGGGTGAGAGTTTCATTCTTGAACTTTAGGGGATTACCCTTGCATTTATGAGGTATATACCCTAAAGTTTGGATGTGACAAAGTGATATGAGCGCCCAAAATATTTCTTTTTAGTTTTTCCCTTGTTAGCTTAGTATTTTTATGCACTAGGACTTGGTTATTTGGCTAACACATCACGTCATGTGTGGTATGTATGATTGATATTTATTTGAGTTGTTAGGCTTAACTGTCACGACCCGAACCGGAAACTCCCAATTACATAGCTTTTCCAGTTTAGGTGCAACCTTCACCCGTATCCCTACAGGTGTGGTTACGGAAAATCAGAACATAAGCGGAAGTTCAAAAGTTCTAGTAAGATATAAGTAACTAAATACACCTTGAACTAAGAATCTACAAGTTCTAGGTAAAATAACGTCTAAAGTTAGACTAAATTACATGTTCTATCAGAGTGCGCTACCCATTCC
>JAUPMG010120181.1:0-11780 GCA_031762675.1 Pachysandra terminalis | reverse complement strand
GTTTTTCTTTTTGTATGAATAACGAATATATATATATATATATATATAAAGAATGTACAAAAGGTAACCAACACTACAAGTGGCCTACCAAACACTGCAAAAATAAAATAAAATAAATTACAAAAAAGGGGGGCTAAATAACACCCAACTAAAATCAAGTCATATCTCCTATAGTAACATCTCCATTGCAATCCCAGTAAACAGAAACTCCCTCCTAACTCCACCCTGAGCCAAACCATCGGTCAATGCATTTGCCGATCTCAGAACATGGATGAAACAAATGGTGAAACCTTGTGATAGAACACGAGCCATGCATACCAAATGCAGAAACCTCCAATCAGCCCTCTCCGTCATCTAGGAAGTAATTGTGGAAGAGTCCCCCTCCACCAGATCTAGCCTCCTTACAACCTATAAGCAATGTTATGGTCTCCCCTCGACCAACAGCCTCTGAAGAGTCATGCATATTATATTGAACGTTTCAAAGGGCTACCTTAATACATATAAGCAACACTATGGTCTCCCTTCCACCACCAGCCTCTGATGAGTCATGTGTATTATATGCAATGTTAGACAATTTAGCTACCTTCTAATACAGATTAATTGAACAATCTAGTTCAAAGTAGTTTTTTGGTGTTTAATCCTAGCATCTCTCTTGCAGTAATTTCTCACAATCACCCTAGACCTCTGCAAGTTGTTCAAATGCCTTCAGTGGCAGTAAACAGAATCTCCATCTCCTATCTTATTTTCTCATTATATTTATCCATGGGGTACATCAGAATGGATTAAGGTCATGTTAACTAGCTAGGATGCTTAAGTACAGACTGAGTTACTTTAGATTCAAGGGGTACATCAGACTGGATTAAGGTCATACTCTGGTTTATGTTTTTTTTTCCTTTCCAAAAAACGTACTCTGGATTAGATTTCAATGTATGGACATTTCCTCTGTGACCATACGATGGATTTTGAAGATGGGATCGGGTATTTCTTTCAGGGGATCCAAGTGATCCCTCATCATGATGTAGTCCATTACCTCTGTAAGATCGTGGATCTCGAAGATATAGAGTCGCCATCATCCATTGAATTAGGGTGCGGGTGCAGATGGTCACCCAATCAAATGGTTAAATCTGGTATAGATGTGATAAAATGGTCTGGTCCAGAGATGAGGGCAAGGAAACTAATTTGAAGGAACGGGAAGGTGTTAGACACCCATTCCTCCCCCGTTACATAGATTACCCTACTAATCACACTTGGTTTAGGCTTGCACAAATATAAGAATTCAATGTTCAATTATAAATTAGTACTATAAAGAATCTAAACTCTATAAAGATCAAATTGTTGGACTTAACCTTACAAAACTAATAACTTAGATCAAATCAATTCCAATCAGATTAACAAATTAAGCTAAATTAAATTGAATCAAGATTCATCAAATCAAATTCAAATAGACCGGATCCAATCAAGTTTAACCTGTCCCAGTCAATCGCACTTAAATGAGGCCAACTAAAATCAGATCCATTTCCAAATCAAACCACATTAGGTCAGACCTAAACTAAAATTAAATATTATCAAAATAAATCAGACTAAATTAAATTCAGCTTAATCTAGAGTGAAATCAAGTTAAATCTAATTTGCTTCAACAACTGGCCTAGCGAGCTGAATATACACATACCCAGGTTTAACTTTCACGGGTTGGGGGTGGCAATGCAATGCAATTAAGTGAATTTTACAAAATTATAAGCCAAATCCATGAGTAAGGAATGTGAACATGAATAAAAGTAAAGTACAACACTCCATATTCGTCACATTTCCCCAATACTTCCATCTAGCCATGCATACTCGATGCATCCACATCCATACCATCCAATCTACATCATCCATATCCACCCACATATCCATACAAACCATACATTCGTCACATCACATAATCATCATAAACATGAAAATCAGAAGCACAAGGATAATTAAGTAAATACCATGCAATAAATGATTAACTAAATAATCAAAGAGAACAACACGATAATGGGAATTATATACAAATAAATATAACAAAATTAATAAATTTGACTCTAAACCCTTTCTTTTTATCGATAAAATTTGAGTCTAAACCTTAATGCGATCAGTTTTGGGCTTGAGCCCGCTAGGACTCCCCAACGAATTTGCCAGCTGTGCGATCGAGGATCTCAAACAAATGGAGTGGCCACCATCCATTGAGTTAGGGTGTGGATGGTCACCTAATCAAATGATCAAATCTGATCTAGATGTGATAAAAAAATGGTCTGATCCAAAGAAAATGGGTAAGGAAACTCATTTGAAGGAACAAAAAGGTGTTAGGCACCCATTTCTCCCCCGTTAAGATGGGTTACCGTACTAATCACATTAGGTTTAGGCCAAATGTCTAGTGTTAATCACATTCAAAAAAAATAGTTAATCAGTTCTACAACAATTAATGAATTGAATGAAACTTAATTTAACTGAGCAAACCCTCGTTAACAACTTAGCAATCGTGTTCTCAAATGAAAGGATTTCTAAATTAAAGTGTATAAAGCGAGCAAGTATAAAAATTAAATCACTTTAGTTTAGAATTCTAAATTAAAGTGTATAAAGTGACTAAGTATAAAAATTAAATTAAATTAAATAATTGATCAAAAAAAGTATAAAAAATAAATCAACAAAACAAAATTCTGTAAAATCCTGCAAGTTCCCAACATGTTTATATGCATCATAGTGAAGGATCAAAACTTGGAAAAATCTGTAAACCTGAAAAAAAAAAAATAACTATAGAAATAGATTTACAGATTTTATGTGTATTGAAGAAAAATGCATCAAAGTGAATGACAAATTAAAAGTCCAAGTATACACCCAATGTAAAAAAAGTAAATTCAAAATTATACATCTAAGTCAGAATTCAATTCAAAATCCATTCTCTAGGAACTTTTATAAAATCGTGCAAGTTTATGCACTTATATAAAAATGCGCAAACCGTTGTGATTCGAGGCCTTAAAATTATACTTACGCTTTGATTCAGGTCTAGAGAAAATTCACGGATCCTAGGAACATTATTTAATTTAAAATTACAAAAAAATGAAACTTATGCACAGGGCTGAATCTTGAAAGAATTCCTAATTACATGCTATTCCAGATAGTGAACGTGTCAAAAAATAAATTATGAAGAGTTGATTTAGTTTTAAAAAATAAAATAAAAACAATATTGAATTTTTTCACATTGGAACCTGCAACATTTAAGAAGCCACTTGAATTTATAATTTAACCTAATCTACATTGATCAATTTTTTTTATAGAAAAGAATGCATGAATCTAGTTGCCATTGATCTTTCATATGTTACACGAATGTAAAATTGAATAAAATTAAGTCTAATGAAATCTGTTAAACAACCACCTTACTTCCCTCCTTAATTTAAGCATTTTGTTTAATAAGATTAGGCTTCCTTATTTTAAGGTACAGATTGATTGTAGGAGCTAATTTAGGATCTGATTATTTTTTTCCTTATTTAGTTGTGATTGTAATCTACGTATTGATACCTCCTTGAGAGAAGAATAACATCTTGGATTCTTCCTAAATTCCTTCTGACAAAATCCAAAAATGAAACCATAGATTTAAGGTTGTTGTGAGTGCCACGAATGGTCTAAAGAAGTTCAATCAAAATTTAAAACTAAAAAAAAAAATACCTATTTAGACTTCTTCTAATCGCCAAATCAAACCTTCTAAAAATGGAACCAAGTGCTCAAAACCATAGCAATCTTCGTAATTGATAGAGTACTGTACGATCTCAGATGCTGATCTCAGAAACTTTGAAATCTTCTTTGTTCCCTGATCTGTTGTGATAATCCCAGATGCTCAAATGATGATCAACCTCTAATAGATCATGATTAGAATCCGTCAGAACTGATTGTCAGTCGTCTTCTCCGGTTTTCTTAGACGTTCCAAGTGGTTCCGGTGGTTTAGGTTCTCGCTGATCTAGAAAGATATAGAGAAATGGGAGATTATAGAGCCCTTCGTTTTTCTTCTCCAGTAGTCCAGTAGTAAGGCTACCGGTGGTTTGAAGAAAGAAAAAAAAAATGGAGCTAGGGTTTCTCTGTAGAGCAAAAGAAAAAATGACAGATTTGGAAAATGAGGAGACTTTGCATGAACAGGCCACTGGCTATAAAAGCCAGAGGCCTGTTCGTAAATTTGAACAATTTTAATTTTTTTACTTTACTTTTTTTTATTACTTGTTTATATTTTTAGTTGCATTTTCAATTAATTAATTCTTTTATTTTTTATTTCTTTCTTTTTTTCATGTATTCATATTTTTATTTTATTTATTATTATTATTATTGTGTATTAGATTATGCAGTGTGTTTATCCCCATTGATATCTCACCGGCAAAGTGCCTTTGTTAAATGTAGACAGATTGTGGATAGTATTTTGGTTGCGGTGGAATGTGTGGAGGAGAGATTTAGATTGGGGATCCTAGGACTGGTCATTAAATTAGACATGGAAAAAGTTTATAATTGGGTTGAGTGGGATTTTTTTTGGATCAGATTATGGAGAGGAAAGGCTTTGGGGTTAAATGGAAGACATGGATGTCGGGGTGTTTGGGAAACGTGTGGTTCTCTTTTCTGGTGAATGGGTCGGTGCAAGGCTTTTTTCCTTCATCTAGAGGTCTTAGGCAAGGTAACCCCCTTTCCTCATTTCTGTTTACATTTGTTGGGGACGTGCTGAGTTGGTTCATGAGTGTGGCTGAGGGTAGGGGTCTTTTTAGAGGATTACGGGTGGGTAGGAGTGAGGTAGAGGTAATTCATCTACAGTTTGCAGACGATACGATTATATTTGTGGAGGTGGAGGTGGGGCAGGTTAGGTGGGTTAAGAGTGTTCAAGACTGTTCTCCAGTGTTTTGAGATGGTTACAAGGATGAGGATGAATCTGGAGAAGACTACTTTATCAGGTATTCATGTTAGTGAGGGAGTGTTGCTAGAGTGCGTGGAGGCTTTGGGGTGTAAAGTGGGGGAGTGACCTTTGTCATATCTGGGGATGCCCTTAGGGGGGTAGCCCCAAATCCATGGTTTTTGGGACCCGGTTGTTGAGAGAATTGAAAAACGTCTAGCTGTTTGGAAGAGGAAGTATCTGTCCTTAGGGGGTAGAATCACTCTCATTCAGGCATCTTTGGCCAACCTTCCGATGTATTACATGTCGATCTTTAAGATGTCTCATGTGGTGGCCTCTCACATTGAGAAGCTTCAGCGTAAGTAGAAGGGATCATCTGGTTAAGTGGGAGGTAGTGTGTAGGGATAGGGACCTCGGTGGGCTGAATTTGGGTAATACATTGGACCGGAACTCATCTCTTCTAGCCAAATGGCTTTGGAGGTTCTCTGATGAGAGAGACCATATGTGGTGCAAGGTGATTGTTAGCAAGTATGGAATCTAAGCGAATGGTAGGGACATCAATCTGAATGCGAGGATCTATGCGGCTAGCCCTTGGAGAGCGATTGATGCTTTGGCCCCTTTTTCTTCTCGTTGATCTGGTACTTGGTGGGGGGTGGGTCGTCCGTGTTCTTCTGCCATGATTTGTGGGTTGGGGAGTCTTCTTTCCTTGCATTTTCCTAGAATATTCACTTTCCTTGCATTTTCCTAGAATATTCAGGTTGGTTCAATATCAGTCGTCTTTGGTTTGTGAGGTTATTTCTTGGTCTAGGTTGGGTCTTATGTGGAATGTTCTCCCTTTCGTAGGGTGGTGTGTGACGTTGAGCTTAGTGAATTGGCATCTCTTGTGGAGTTGCTTGGGGGTGTTTTTGTGTGTCCGGAGTCTCCAGATCGGAGGATCTGGTCAATTGATCCCAAAAGCGTTTTTTCTTGCTGCTCTTTTTTCAACCATTGTAGATCTAATCGCCTTGGGCCTTCGATTTAGTTTGTTGCCAATTCGATGTGGTACCCACCCATTCCTCCCAGAGCTTGAGGATTCGTGTGGACTGCATTGTTATATCGGATCAACACTGTAGATATGCTCCAAAGAAGGAGGATAATTTCGGCTCTTTCCCCACATATGTATTTCTTATGTAGGGCGGAGGCGGAGAATCATCTCTTTGTTCATTGTCCTATGGCTGCTAAGGTTTATTTTTTGATAACTGATGAATTGTATAGAGAGAGAGAGGGAGAGAGAGAAAGAGAGAGAGAGAGAGAGAGAGAGAGAGAGAGAGAGAGACTGAAAAGTACAATCTCCAATGCCCATGAAAGAGAGCTCAAGCAAAAGAAGAGGAGAATCGGGGAAAAGAAACAGAAAAACTCCCCACACAGCTATATAGAGCACCCCAAGAACCTACTCAAAACACATGAACAAAACAGCCGGTAGAGCCACTAACTCCTACAAACTACCCGATACTCCAATGGCCTCCTACATCATCTCCATATTCGGAACCCCTTCGAACAGATCACTGGGAGAGTATGGGTGATGCTGAGAAGTTTAGGTCAGTTGTTTGCCCAGAGGAGGCTTCCGGACTTGGCCGATAGAGGGAGGATCATGTATCGCTTTCTTTTCCAAGCTGTCCTTGGGAAGATTTGGAGGGAGCGGATTTGAGAATCTTTCAGGATCTTTCGGTTCCGTCGGCGCGGGTGATTGAAGGGGTCATGATATCGGTGGCCTCATGGACATCGTCTGTCAGGAGGGAGTTAGCAGGTCTGTCTGCATCTGAGATTAGGAGAGAGTGGTGCAAGATTTCTGTGAGTAGGTGGAGCCCCCCTTAGTTGCTTTCAGATTGGTGCCCTCCTGGGGCGGGGTGGGTGAAGCTGAATTTTGACGGTTGCTCTTCTAGGATCCCAGGCCCTTCTGTGATAGGTGGTGTTTTCAGAGACGAGAGTGGCAGTGTTCTTTTTGCATTCTTAGGTCCGGTGGATGAGGGTGATCTAGATCGCGTGGTGCTGGAGGCTTTGGTGGCCGGTTTGCGTTGTGCTAGAGCTTAGGGTTATCAGGATCTGACAGTTAAGGGATCCTCTTCTACCATTATAGCTTGGATGGAGAGGTTGAAGCTGTGCGCTTGGAGGCTTTCGCACCTAGTTTGTCTTGCTTGTTCCTTGCTTAGGAGGTGGAACATCTTGTTTCGGCTCTTGCCTAGAAGGGACAATCAAGTCACCAAGGTTTTGGCCAGACAGGGGTTAGAGCGTGCTACCTTGGTTGAGGGGGTGCCACATTCCGATATGTTACATGAGTAGTTGTGGTGTTAGGATCCGGTGGGTTATTGGTTTTTTGGTCTAGATGTAGTTATGCTTCTTGTTTTTGTTTTTGTTTTTGTTTTCTTTGCTTGAGGATCCCTCCTTTTGGGTATGACGTTTGTACTTTTTCTTTCTCCATCTTAATATATTTCATCTTATGACTTATCGAAAAAATAAATAAATAAATAAATATATATATATATAAGGATGTACATCCGGGGAGGGCCGCACGTGCTTGCCTCGACCCAGCATGCTATACCCGTGCCTAGGCACTACACGATATGACTAGGGGTGTCAACGGGTCAGGTTCGGGACGGGTCCAACAAGTCCCAGAACCAAACCCTATTATATGAGATGGTTTTGGGTCTTGTCGGTTCCGAGTCTGGGGGTGTCAACCTTAGTCCCAGAACCAAACCCAGAAATACCCAGTTCTTAACGATACGTACCCAATATTTATTATACTAATATATATTAAAAATATTTATTTGAGTATTTCATTATCATAATAATGATCTCATTCCGAAAACTTAGATTTATCTAAATTTAGATAAAATATTTACACTAACACATATTACACACCATCAATACCATAAAATGAATGTCTAATACAAATTGACATTTAAAAATTAAAAACTTGTATATTAACTTTCGTTTAGTTTTGATTAAATTAATTAATTAATATTATAATTGATTATAAAAAATTTAACTAATGCATCGTTTAGTTTTGGTTGGAATTCACTTTTTTTTGTTGCAAAATGACCTAAATAACCTCAATAAGAACCATAAAACGGCTAGTTTTTAAGGCAAATTTGGTCATTTTGACTACATGAAGGCCTATAAATGATCCAAACACTCTCACTATCGATTTTTAACTTCTACAAATCTCTTCTACACAATTTAAAATTCCTTCTTCTACATTTCTCAATTGTGCACTCTCAAGAATTGGAATTTCTACAATAATTGAAGATCTGCAATTCTCTCCAAATAAGTATTCTTATTTTAAATTAGTCTTTCTTTTGTATATAATTTACTATATATTGTAATTCTCTTCCTCTACCTTTCTTTTATTAATTATCACAATCAATTAATATATATTATATATTTAACACTATTTTATAAACTAAATGAATCCCAGGAGAATGCTAGGTACTGAAGGATATACTTACACTTAACATAAGTATGATCACCTCGAGTCGGGTGGACCCTAAAGTCGATCGGGTTGATATGGAGTTGCCATCGTCCATTGAGTTATGGTGTGAATGGTCACCTATAAATGGATCAATTAATCTCAAAATATATCTAAAAATTAAGATTTTAATAATGGTCTGACCAGAACGGGTATGGAGGTTTAGTTAAGAGTGGGAAGGGATTAGGCACCCACTCTCCTCCTGTTCAACCGATTACCTTGTCTAAATCTATTTGGCCAAATAAGAATATAAATCTAACAATCTAAAATAAATCAAAATTAGACCATGAAAATGATAAAATCTGCAAAGTAGACCTAAAATCTAAAATACTAAAATTTCCAAAAAATAGAATAAAAAAACAAAAAACAAAAAACAAAAACAAACATGCTCTAAAAAGATGAACTTCTAAAGTCGGGATAGAACTCCGTAAAATTAGAACACATCACAAAACAGTCTATCAAAATGCCTAACGACCCCCAAACACTATACTAAGACCATGAAAAATGAGACGAACAGATTTAAATAGCTGGATTAAATTCCAAGTTAAACTTGCGAAAACATGAACAACCTAATATCAGACTATCCAAAATCCCCCATGTACTTTGTCGCTGCCCCAAAATCCATTTCTAACATCATAAATGAATTCTCAATTGAAAATGCGTTCCAACGAGTATATTATCGTCTAATTCCGAGATTATAAGAGAAAATTACCATTTTGCCCCTGATCTTATTTTGGGTCCAATATGGGATTCGGGACGTCAGAAAAATATTTTGAATCCAGATTTCATCTTTTCGTGCAAAATACTTCGAATGGTTGTAATCAAGTCGAATTCTAAAATTAGTGGAAAGAGAGATATTTTTTATATTGATAATTAACAAGTGGATTAAATGGATTTCAAATAAGAGAAATGGGAAATTAGAGAAATAAAAAATAAAAGAGTCTATATTAGGATTAATCTAGACGGCTAGGTTGAAATTAAGCTTATCTTAAGATTTTCTAAAGATTAGATTATGTTAAAATCTAGATTGAGATTAGGTTTAGATTAGGAGTAAGTTAATTATTATTTATTTTGTTAAAAAAAGAGAAAAAGAAAAAAAAAAGGGAATTGGGGAAGAGGAAAACCCGTAGGGTTCTCTCGTTGTTTTTCTCTCTCTTAAGGTTTTGCAAAGAAAAAAAAAGTAAGATACCGATCTGAACCGTCCAATTCATAATTTTTTTTCTTTACAAAAAATAAAAGATCGATTGTATCAATCATTGGACCGATTGTACTGGTCATCGAATCGGCTGTACTGGTCATCTGATCGATTGTATCAATCACTGGACTTGTTGTACAGATAGATCTAGACCAATACCGGTTGTACCGATCCGATCCAAAACTTCCTAATACAATTGTTGTATAGTGGTTTGGGATTGGACCAGTCCTTGCTGGTTCCGGTACGGACTGGCCAACACAAATCGGATCAAACCGATCCTTTAAACCTTGCTTCCAGATAATAATATTGTGCTACAATCTTTAATACAGAGCTGTAGTAATGGGACCACAAGCTTCCAAACAATATTTCTTTGTAAGAATGGTACAGGAATTGTTATCCACAATATCCAAATAAGAAAAAAAGGAGTTGCTCACGAGTACGGATTAGATGGGGTTGGCTTTGTGGCGTGGGTGAATGTGGGCGACACTCTATTGGCCCACGTCATATGTACAAGAAAGAATATTATTTATTTATTTTTTTACATGTGCGGATAGTCAGTAGAATGCAACTTGCACTCATCCGCATTACAAAGCCACCTGCGTCTGATCCGTTTTCGTTGTGCATCCACTGCTTAGCACTTCTCCATTTCCTTTTGTCTAAAATGTGATGAATGGTTCCGCCATTAAAACATCAAATGGATATACAGCTGTAGTACTGGGATCATAATCTCAGAGTACATATAAATTACACTTTGATCTCTTGAGGTTCCAAACAAATGCATTTCTTGAGGATTTTAAAATTATAATGACACCCTTTGTTGGAAACCTTAATGGGGTCGATCAATCAATGATAATGAATCATTGACTAATATATATCCCTTACAAAGAATTGAATGATTTTTAGATAAAATGGATAAATCTTAGGTCTAAAATATCCTTCTTAGTCTCTTGACTAAAGAGCCATCATGCTCCAACGTCGCACTTGAATCATTCATCAAAGAGGAGAAAAAGAAAAACACATTAAACGATTGATGAAGAATGGCGTAAGACTTACCAACAAGATCACCATCCACCATCATGTTTAGATGGGTCTATGAAGATGAAAATGGAGAATTGTTTTCAACGGTAGGTTAGGTTTTACAGATTAGCTAAGCCCTTTAACTGGACTTGCAAGAGAGGGAGGAAACGAATCAACAAGATTAGGGTTGTAAACGAGTTGAGCCGAGCTTTTGCCCAGCTTGGCTCGGGCTCGTAAGCCTTGAGTAAGGCTCAGGCTCATTAAAAAATTTGGGGCTCAAGCTCGTAAAAAAAATGGGTTTATAAAAGGCTCAATTTGTAAAAAAACTTATATTAGTATAAATACATTCATATTATAGTTGATGATTATTATTATATATAATATAATATATTAACATATATATTTGATATTGATATATAATATAAAATATAGGAATATAAATGCATAATCTTATATAAAAACCGAACCAAGCCTATCCAAGCTCGACTCAAGCTCATTAAGATAATGAATTTTTTTTTAGGTTCAAGCTCAGGTCGCAAGCCTAATTATAGAGCTCAAGCTTGACTCATACAAACCGAGCCCAAGTCTGAGCCGAGCTAGTTCAGCTCGTTGACAGCTCTAAACAAGACCACGATCACGTTCAGATAGTAGGTTAGGTTTTACAGATTAAAGTTATAAAAATGATAAAAATGATAAAATAAGACCCATTTTTAGTCGAGAGACTAAAAAAGGTATTTTAGACCATACAAGGTTCATTCACTTTATCTAAAAAAATATTCAATTAATTCTTTATAAAGGGTATATCAGTCAATAACTTTTAGTGTGACAAAATGTGTCGTTCCAGTTTCAAAAACCTCAAGAAGTCAAAGTATAGTTTTTCTTATATATATTTGTATGATTAATTGGTCATAGACAGAGTTACTGGGACCCCAAATACATACACACGTTTTTTTTTTGTTTACTTGGATTCCCTTACAATATATGTGATTCTCCCACTTCTTCAGACTTTTACTATAAATTCCATCACCAAGCTTAACCTTCACTACCATCTTTCTTTATGTAAAATTTATGAATAAAAGAAAATGAAGACAATAGAGAAACTATATGTGAGAAACGATTCTCTATATTTGCTTGAATAAATCAATGGGATTGTACATGTATATATACAAGATTTAGCA
>JAUPMG010120150.1:0-11780 GCA_031762675.1 Pachysandra terminalis | reverse complement strand
AGCCTTAACTTGGAGAAATTGTACTGAATAGTAAATATAAAGGTAAAGGCAGGTGCGCACAAGTTAAAAGGAAAAAGTTGTGCACTGGAATAAGTGAGTTATATCAGCATTTCCAATATGCATACTCCAACAGACAATTAAAAGTAATAAAAATAAAATATAAAACTTTTAAATCTGGTCGTAAAAACTGAAAAGAATGCCATCTAACAGAGAAAGGACAAATCAACATAAGGTGCAACAGAAGAAACCTATCAAGAATCTAGAAGGAACAAAAGAAATTCCGATTCCCAATTCTTCATAGCGTCACTAATATCAAACACAAGGAGAAAAAATAAAAGCCAAAAAGAAAAAAAAAAAAAAAAAGGCATCCCACATGCTTGGCACTCAACATTGTTTATATATTTAGGGTTCTCATATTAAGAAGGAAGTTTCTAATAACTGAAAGGAAAGATTCCACTAATTCATGATTATTCAAATGTATTACATAAATAACCACTACTTTACCTGTAATTAATGACTAGAAGAATCTTTCCTTCCACTTATTAAAAACTTCCTTCCGGTATTAAAACCCTATATCTATAGGTTATTAACATAAACAACAATATGTTAATCAATCAACAATGCCTTTTCTCAAGTAGCGGCAGTCAGTATCACAAACAGTGTTCTTTCATTCAAGCATACCAACCTTAATTATTCAACTAAATTATATCTCTTCAAAGTTTTCCTCAGCAACTCCATAAATATCCTCTTAGGCCTTCTCCTCAAACATTTAGCTCCTTCCACTTCCATAAACAATAGTTGCTCACCAAATCGGTCATCAAGGTTTTAGATTTTGGATTCATTGGAAATTTACACCTTCACAAAAAGAATTCCATGGCAAATATGGGGAAACTTCACGTGTCGCAGCCATAAAAATTATGCTTTTCACTGATCTTGTGTTGACATGTCCAAACCATCTCACTTGATTATCATTTATTTTAACTTCTAAATTGTCCACTTGACTCTCAAAAGGCATTCATTTCCAGTGTATTCACATAGCATAGACAATGCCTAGGCAAAAAAGAAATTTCATAACAAATTCTTTTAGGGAAAAAAAATTCAATAATCTATTTGGTAAAGTTATATTAAGTTTAGTAACATATCTACAAAAAAGAACACAATTAGAATGCAGCATGTTTATAAGATGAGTATAGATGAGGATGTTAGGATGGATTTATGGGGTAAGAAATGGATGCATTGGAGCAGCCCCAATAAGAAATAAAGGAGTCAGTTGAGATGTTTGCGCATGTAAATGGTGACATATGGAGATGTTAGTGAGAAGGTCCGAGATGGAGCAAGATGAAGGATCTAAAAGGGATGGAGGAAGCCCCTCTCAACCAGAGAGAGAGAGAGAGGAACCTGGATCCACTCAGAAGGATTATAACAGAGCTAAGAATATGAAATTTGAAAAGTTGGGATGGCTGAACAGAATTCATGTGGCCAACACTAACTAGTCGTGATAAGATATTTTTCTATTTAGTTTATTATTCCAAAAAGAGTAGAACTTAACATGTCAACGTTGAGAATGATGGAATATGGCTAGAGGCTAAATGCCATTTACAACCAAATACATTGAGTAACTACAAAATATCGGTGAAAGAATGCGTTAATATGTTTAAGACCTGAATCGCACCCATTAAACAACATCATCATCAATATTATCCAAGTAATCTTCTCTCCACAATTCCTTGTCATTCTTGTCTGAATTGTGAACACTTTCTTCATCAATATACCTTTACACCTTTGGTTCAATTGATCTAACAAACTTACATAATTCTGAGTTAAGGAATTACAACTATAATTAAACAAAAAAAAATTTCAAACATAATGCATCTAACAATAAATAATCATATATAGTATAACCTAATAAAATACTAGGTCACCAACTTTTGCACTTATTGTTTTACTGCCCAAGTGTTTAAGGGGCACCTAGTCAAGCACTTGCTGCCATCACCACCTGGTGCTTTATTGCCTAAGCCTTGCTTCGATGCACCTAAGTGCACATAAATGATAACTTAAACGAAATATAAAATTAAAAAATAAAGGAGATATTAAAACTGCATTACTTTCAAGGGGCAAAGCGTTTTTTCTTAAACAAAATATAAAACTTCATATAATGCAGTTTTAATATCTCCTTTATTCTTCTTGCCTAAACCTTGCACTTATTGCATATAAAATTAGAAAGAAAAAAAAAAAAATCCATTTCTAAGCTTTGTTACTTTCTAGGAGTTTTTTTATGTTTTTTTTTTTCTTTTCTGTGCAAATTTTAACTAGTCCAATGTCTACTCTTCATGTACATAAGACGCTGCCCCTTTTATATATATATATAGATATATATACTTGAATATATAATTCAATTACTATTTACCTAATAAAAAAAAAGGAAAAGCAATTTATGGATTTTAAGGAATTACAGGCTACTTCACATTTGTCACAAATAAATGAAAACATCCCTTCTTATAGGAAGACAATGTATTTAAAATTCAACATCACTAGTAGAGAGCACAAAAACATGATTTTTGCAGTAAAACCAGTGGTTCCAATAGCAATGATGATTCAGTAACAACCCTCCCTAAACAGTAATTATGGAATTGAATATCGAATAACATACAAACAGCATTAAATGATGCGTAATGGTCAACCGCAAAGAACTTGATATGAAGGAGAGAAAAAAACATTAAAATAAAACACAGAAAGAGTATTAAACAACTCATTACATCACCTGGCCTATACTTGCAGCAGCAATTGGCTCATAATCAAAGCTCTGAAGCTTTGATGACCAGTCCGGGCCTAACTCAGCATCCAAAACTTGGTTAAGCTGGCTCCTAGGCATAACATCTGCACCTTGACGAACTATGTCCAGAGCAGCCAAAATCTAAGTATGGGAAAAAACAATATATTAAACTAAATAGCAGTGAGAATCTTCAATTGTAAACAATAAATAAAACACAGCTACAATGTATCCAATTTTCAGTTGTAAATGATAAATAAAACACAATTGCAGCAAAGACATGAAAATTTTAACATTTTCCTACTGACCTTTGCATAGTCAAAAAAATTTGCCTCCAAAAGAGAATTTGATTGACAAAATGATAAAAATAACAGCATTCATCAAGTGAAGAGCAATTATAGGGATATCAAACAATCCTTTAATTTTTCCAGGACCAAGCCTGTTAGTCACATTACAGAAGGAAATTTTATCTACTTCATGGTCTTTTACTATTGCAACTGAATATGGCACATTCTCACGTTACAGAAGGAAATTTTATCTACTTCATGGTCTTTTACTATTGCAACTGAATATGGCACATTCATCATCTGTTTATATAAAATATTGATATAGCATAGCTCATAAGCTATCAGTTTCCCCAACATGAATCAAGGTCCTTATCAGATCAGGGATGATGGCACTCATCTTGCATTTGGTAAATATATTATCATGCGATGACCATATTCCCTGGCATCAAGTCACCGCTATGCAATGTATATAAGTAGGACGTAGTGGCCGACCTGTTAAGCCTGCCAAAAATTTTGCACTCAATGCCCCATTATAGGGCGATGGATGGACCATGAAATACCTTATAGTGAAAATCATATTCTATTGAATGAAGCTTATATTTTTATGAGTACGTGCAGTATGTAAAACAATTGCAAAGTAGACAGCTAAATCTCTTTTATACATAAAAATTCAAATGAATTACTAAATGTCTTCAGTATCCGGCATCTGAATTATATTGCCTAGCATGGTTAAGCACATCAAGTGTCATAACAATAGTAATGACACAAGACATTTAAATTGTCAAGAATTTCAGCTAATAATTCAACGAGAGTTCTACTTACATAAAGCCTTTACCATAGTGGCATGCCAAACTGTGGAACTAATTGCATATCAAAATACTATAAAACGTGAAAAAAGAGCATTACCATACCGGAGCAGGTACAAGGGATTCATCCTGTATACTCAACATCTGCCCCAATTTGAGTGCCGCTCCACGCATTCTACATAGTGCAAGAGCCAAACGCTCTGCATTTTGTTCAGATAAAAATGGGGAAAGAGCAGATTGATTGTCATCCGTAGTAGGCGTCCCAAAAACAAGCCTTCTGGCTGATTCTTGGACTGTTCCCCAAGCAAGTCCAGCTCCCAAACCAGCAAACCTTCAGAATTCTCACATTCAGTCAGATATTATGCTATGAAGGAGGAGAGAGGAGAACTATAAAACCGCATAAATGACAATTTCACCACCTAAACTTTAAGATCATGGCTTAAAAGTTTTGCAACCAATATTTTTTGATTATCTCAATTGCGTAGCTTGGACTCAGTTTTCTTCGGATAATCAAGTTCAGTGCAACCAAACACATGTTGAGAGGAAATGCTTCAATACAAGGGATTCCGATACTGTAATGTCATATGGGATAACCTACCTGGAGATTTGTTAATCTCACGGACATATATGACAACCAAATGGAACCTGCAAAAAATACCCAAATATAACAAGGTTCACCCTGACATCAACGATGACAGATCAATGTATAACAACGTTGAAAATAAAGTTGAATACAGAGTTGATTTCTTCGTGTTCAACTGCTACAATAATATTCTGGAGATTAAATCAACTATCCAAGGAACAAAAATTACAAATGCAAATCAGACATCTCGAAATAAAATATTATTAAGTGAGGAATTAATACTAACCCGAGTGCTCTGCTAAAAGGCGTCGAAGGAACTCTCCTTTCCCGCGGCCTTCGTCTCTTCGTATGCGTAACGTCCACTTCATGGTCACCTCCTTCGTTTGAATAATTTTTCACAGGCAATTTCTCAGATTCACTTTCTCTTACTACATCGCCTATACTCGGACTTTCAGAATCACAAGCGTTACCAGAATTAGTGATTATTGGAATCTCGGAATCCAAAACACGCCCTTCGAGCTCGATTCGCTCTGTCGATAGTCCTAGATCGCGAACTTCTCCGTCATCGCTCGATATTAAACTCGACAAACTGGCAGGTCCTTGATCCAAAATGCTGATTTGTTCTTCCTGAACCGACTTTGAATTTACTGCTTCGGCTGTGTCGTCCGTAAAGTAAACCACGGTTTGCTTTGACTGCGGTCTAGAGAATTCGCAAACCTTACCTTTGGTGAGTCCTGATAAATCTGTAGCCGTAAGGACGGCTTTCTTCACGGTTGATGTAATTAAGTTTTTAAGATCTCCATTTCTTGTGCTTTCGATAACTTGAGAACGATTCAAGATCTCCTTAGCTACCATAGTAACGCCATTGAAGAGCCTCTGAAGGTCACGAAACGAAGACATGGACGGGAGTCTACAGCAAGAAATTTTGATGTTCGCTAATTTGAGCCGATGATTCACTTAAAAACCATAGAGAGCCATTTTTTTTTTCCCTGCTGATTAGCCCGAGAAAGGTTGCTCGTTGAATGAAAACCACTTGGATCCTCTGTTGGCCGTTTTCTCTGTAGTCCTCTTATTGCACATAGCGGGTGATAGATAGTATGGCACGTCGTTGCCACATCCTTCTTGCACGAGGCTATTCATGTAAATGGGCCGAATCGCACGGCTGTAGCCTGTTTAGAGTGGGTCCGGCCCATGGATCGATTGTGACGTGCCCATTTTGAGATATCCAGGCCCATCACAGCACCCTGGGCTCCAACCCCAGCCCCAGCACGAGCATGGCCTAGGAGTCGTCCCTAAACCGGCAAGACAAGTAGCTCAACCGGTTGGCCCGCGAGTGCCCCCTACCCATTTACATGCCTACACGAGGCTAGTCACCTAAGTCGTCGGGTTTTTTCTAGGGTAAGGTTTTGGAAGTGATTTTTAGGCTTAGAAGCAGGGTTTTTTCGAACCGGCCTGAGTCTATCTATTCCACCCGATTTGTATCGAGAGCAAACTTGGCGATATATATTTTTGTATTGCGAGATTTTGGACCAAACCGCCCAACAAGACCATTGAAATCGAGTTTCGCTCCGGTCATCATGTTCCTCCATCTATACCAGATTCGGGGTTAGGTGATTGGCGAGGATTTACTATGGAACGAGATCGGTATCATACCTTGGATGCTCCTCTGTTTTCAGTCAGCATCGAGAGAGTACCAGTTGGCTAGGAAAAGGGAGTGGGATGTCAAGATCGTTATCGATCCAGCCAATCCTTTTTCCTATTTTAGTTTATATATATTTTGATTGTCGATACGATACTTTTGTATCGGATCAAACTGGATTGTCAGTACGGATCGGTACCAACAATGTCCGATCTAATCCCCTATCCCGATACAAAAAACCATACACGTTAGCATTTGGTAAATGCTCTTAAGAAGCAATTCCAAGTAAAATGCTTCACTCCAAGTGTTGATTCAATTGACCCTCACAGAAGAAAATCGTTTGTGGTCTTCACTGCGGGTTAACCTCATGGCGACACATGGCACGAGTAAGTTAAAGCTTTAGACGTTAAAGCTTTGCTAACGCCGTTTGCTGATTTTTGCTTTCCGTCTAACCCTTTGACCCGTCAATGCACAAATTTTTCCAACCCATTTTCCCGCTCAAAGTTTTCCTATGCTCTTGCCTCTCTCTCTCTCTCTCTCTCTCTCTCTCACACACACAGCCTCTCTCTCATTTACCGTCATCGACAAACCCACTCCGCCGGAGAGTACTCTCTCTCTCTCTCTCCCACTCTGGCCCTCTCTCTCTCCGTCCGTCTCAGCCTCTCTCTCTCTCTCTCTCCCTCTCTCAGCTCCTTATCTTCTACGACAAATCCACACACTAGAGAGTACTCTCTCTTTCTCTCCCAACCTCTCTCTCTCTCTCTCTCTCTCTCACAGAGGCCTTTCCCTTTCTCTCCCTCTCGCCAGCCGCTCTGCTCTGGTCTCCCTCTCTCTCAAACTCTCTTTGACCATCTCTCTCTCTCTCCCTCTCTCAGACTCTCTTTGACCATCTCTCTCTCTCTCTCTCTCTCTCTCTCTCTCTCCCATTCACAGGCCCTCTCTCTCTCCGTCCATCTCAGAGTAGGAAGCTCAAGATCAACACACGTGTGCTCAAAGTGAATCTCTTTTATTGATTTCTCTAGTTAGTAGTCTTTATAACGTTTTTGCACTCTTGTATTATGAATCATTGCATGTTTTTTTTAATCAGGAGTGAATTATATTACATATCAAATTTTTTTGTTTTTGCTTGGTATCTGTATCTCATGTTGGGTATTATAAATAGTAGTTGCCTTTTAAGAATTTCAACTTGCAGCAATAATTTCTCTTGATTGTGTACAAACCTTTTCAAGCCTACCATCTTTTTGTTTAAATGCTCATATGAAGGCCTGTAGCCTTAAAATTATAGCATTATATGGTCAAGAGACATGACACATATGTCAGTTAAATTCATTTGGACCATCTGATCCAACTCAGTCGAGTCAAAATAAATTGGCCAAGACAAGTAATATATCATTTTTTTTCTTTTTCTCATTGTTAGACTCGTCCGATCTAATACGGATCACCGATCCAACTCCGGATCGGCCGGGAATGGTCCTAATCCAATCCCCTGAGTTTTAAACACTATGACAGAGACTTATGGGCAACAGATATATATATATATATATATTTTCACATTTACTAGACTTCTTCCCAACATATACATATATACAATGAAAATTGGTTCTCTGTTCACTTATGCAGGCACATTTTTTAGTGAATTCAACCCTGTCTAGCTTGTAGTTTGAATGAATATGGTGGCTTCGCCCCTCTTTGTGCAACAATTTCTCTGATACACATGTATAGGTAATGAATGAAAGATTATATGTTGGAGTCCTAATATGTTTCCAGGATTAGCACAACATTACATCCTCACACAAGACACACATGAAAGAGTGAAAATCTCATTTTTGATTGTTATATAGAAAATCTCCCAGTATATAAATAAATATAGAAAATTTCAATCCACTCATTAGAAAATTGCAGCAGGCAATTGGTTATATGATCGTCTTAGCAGTTTGGTTCTTAGGCATTGTTGATGTTATACATGGAAACTACCAAAATGTGGATCTAGAAGATTCAGATCTTAATATTTACTTTCATAGTATTTGATTTGGGTTGATTGAGTGAGTGATGCAAGAAATCTTAGAAACTTATTGAGACAGAGATTTTCATCCATGGCAGCTTATTTGGGGAACCCTTTAGTTTACCCTATCTCGCATACCAAGTTTCTGCATCAAAATATTTGCCAAATGACAAAAAGGCATCTCTAATCTTGCATGTTTAGAACTTAAAAGATGTTAAAAATTCGATAGTTATTATCTATATATGCGTGTATTAAGTCTGGCTCAAGTGGATTGAAATACTATCTATCTGGTCTATCTTGAGAGCTACCTGTCAGGCTGATGAACAAGGGAAAAACTTTTAATTTATGAATTTTTTTTACCTATTTACAGCAATATCCTCAAGGTATAATTTGTTGGTTGATGGATAACTAAAGTTGTTTAACACCTTTATGATACTACTTTTATGAACTTCTGTGGTGGTTGTTTCTACTATTTTGTTTTGGGAATAAGCGTTTTCTGGTTCATATTGGGCATAGTGTTTAAACTCGGTGTCGGATTGGGGATCGTCCCAGTCTGAAACCGAGTTGGATAGCCAATCCTCTATTTCATTTAGGGAGGTTGGTTTTAAATCGTGTTGATTAGATTTAGTTTTGGATTGGCCACCACTAGATTGAGCTTGGTTTTGAATTCAGTTGATTTTAACTTCGACATTGTTTACTTGCGCTTTGTTGTGACTTTGTTTTTGGTTTTAATCTGTGGGAATAGTAGATATCTGGTTTCTTCCAAAAGCAATTAGGGTTGGGCTTTGAGAATTCTCTCGCCCCATTCTTTTACAAAACGATGACTACAGGTTTTTATTCAATTTTAGATTTTCCTCTTCTTTTCCTTTTTTCCTTTTTTTTCCCCTCTTTCCTTCTTTCTTTCTTTTTTTTTTCCTTTAATACTTTCTTGTTCCCTTCTTTAGATAGGAGAACTTTGTAATTAGTTGGTCAGTGGATATGGATCCTTACTATAATTTATACTTTTCGGTTGGAAAACCTACCTCCCTAAATGAAATAGAGGATTGGCTATCCAACTCAGTTTCGGACTGGGACGATCCCCAATCCGATACCGAGTTTAAACACTATGCCCAATATGAACCAGAAAACGCTTATTCCCAAAACAAAAGAGTAGAAACAACCACCACAGAAGTTCATAAAAGTAGTATCATAAAGGTGTTAAACAACTTTAGTTATCCATCAACCAACAAATTATACCTTGAGGATATTGCTGTAAATAGGTAAAAAAAATTCATAAATTAAAAGTTTTTCCCTTGTTCATCAGCCTGACAGGTAGCTCTCAAGATAGACCAGATAGATAGTATTTCAATCCACTTGAGCCAGACTTAATACACGCCTATGTAGATAATAACTGTCGAATTTTAACATCTTTTAAGTTCTAAACATGCAAGATTAGAGATGCCTTTTTGCCATTTGGCAAATATTTTGATGCAGAAACTTGGTATGCGAGATAGGGTAAACTAAAGGGTTCCCCAAATAAGCTGCCGTGGATGAAAATCTATGTCTCAATAAGTTTCTAAGATTTCTTGCATCACTCACTCAATCAACCCAAATCAAATACTATGAAAGTAAATATTAAGATCTGAATCTTCTAGATCCACATTTTGGTAGTTTCCATGTATAACATCAATAATGCCTAAGAACCAAACTGCTAAGATGATCATATAACCAATTTCCTGCTGCAATTTTCTAATGAGTGGATTGAAATTTTTCTATATTTATTTATATACTGGGAGATTTCCTATATAACAATCAAAAATGAGATTTTCACTCTTTCATGTGTGCCTTGTGTGAGGATGTAATGTTGTACTAATCCTGGAAACATATTAGGACTCAGACATATGATCTTTCATTCATTACCTATATTCAACCTACAAGCTAGATAGGGTTGAATTCACTAAAAAAGGTGCCTGCATAAGTGAACAGAGAACCAATTTTCATTGTATATATGTCTATGTTGGGAAGAAGTCTAGTATACCTGAAAAAAATATATATATATATATATATATGTTGCTCATAAGTCTCTGTCATAGTGTTTAAAACTCAGGGGATTGGATTAGGATCATTCCTACTTGTCTTGGCCGATTTATTTTGACTCGACTGAGTTGGGTCAGATGGTCCAAATGAGTTTAACTGACATATGTGTTATGTCTCTTGACCTTATACTGCTATAATTTTAAGGCTACAGGGCTTCATATGAGCATTTAAACAAAAAGATGGTAGGCTTGAAAAGGTTTATACACAATCAAGAGAAATTATTGCTGCAAGTTGAAATTCTTAAAAAGCTACTACTATTTATAATACCCAACATGAGATACAGATACCAAGCAAAAACAAAAAATTGATATGTAATATAATTCACTCCTGATTCAAAAAAATGCAATGATTCATAATACAAGAGTGCAAAAACGTTATAAAGAACTACTAACTAGATAAATCAATAAAAGAGATTCACCTTGAGCACACGTTTGTTGATTTTGAGCTTCCTAGTCTGAGACGGACGGAGAGAGAGAGAGGGCCTGCGACTGTGAGAGAGAGAGAGGGAGAGAGACCAGAGCAGAGCGGCTGGGCGAGAGGGAGAGAAAGAGAGAGGCTTCTGAGAGAGAGAGAGAGAGGGTCCTCTCCGGTGGGTGGGTTTTCCGCAGACGATAAGGAACTGAGAGAGGGAGCGAGAGAGAGAGAGAGAGAGAGAGAGAGAGCTCTCCGGCGGAGTGGGTTTGCCGGAGACGTAAATGAAAGACGCAGTGAAAGAAAGAGAGAGGCTGAGAGAGAGAGAGAGAGAGAGTCAGAGAGATACTGAGAGAGGGAAACAAGAGTATAGAAAAGTTTTGTGCGGGAAAGGGGGAAAGCTTTGAGCGAGAAAATTTTGTGCATTGATCGGTCAAAGGATTAGACGGAAAGCAAATTTCAGCTGCCGGCGTTAACAAAACGTTAACGTTTAAAGCTTTACCTGTGCCACGCGTCGTCACCGCGTTAACCCCACAGGGAAGCCCACAGGTAAGACCAGAGACGATTTCTCTCCATGTAAAAACGTAATAATATAAGGGAATGAATAAAATATAATAGATATTTTACAAAATATGTTATGTTCATCTAATATAAATGAATAATGAAAGTTTACTGATTTTAACATCGAGTGTACAAATGCAAAGATTATGATAAATAGAGGGGATAGAAATAAAAGTAAAAAATGTAGGGGTATAAATACAAATGCAATATATCATAGGGATATGGATTATGAGTTCATAATTTCTTTATTTAATTTTATTTATTTATCTTCATTTAGTTACGAAAGACAGATGTTCAGTTTACTTATTTAGGTCTCGTTTGTCTCTCATTCTAGATCAGGAACTCATTTCAGGAACTCATTCTTGAAACTCATTCAAGGAACTCATTTTGAAGGTTTCTTGATTGTGTTTGGTTAGCATGTTACAAAATGAGTTCCAACGTAAAACAAATATTTGGTTAACTTTACTAAAATGAATTTTGCACACCTATATCCTTTCAAAGGAGGTGATAGTGCGGGTGGCAGGGTGGTAGTGGTTGTGGTTGGGTGGTGATGGTGGGATGGTGGTGATGGTATGGTGGGGTGGGGTGGTTGTGGTGGAGTGATGGTGATGGTGGGGTGGTCGTGGGGTGGTGGTGGTGGGGGTG
>JAUPMG010120129.1:0-11780 GCA_031762675.1 Pachysandra terminalis | reverse complement strand
AACCCGTCGATACAAAGGCTTGTATCGCGGGTTGGAACCGGACCGGTCCCAGTCCCGACCGGCCGGTACGGACCGGTATCGGCCGATCCTTGAAACCATGATATATATATATATATATATATATATATAATATTAGAAATGTAGTTAAGTTTCAATAAGTTTTGGACATTTTTTGCCTCTAACCACATCTCACATAATCTTCTTGCTTGATTGTAAAGGTTCCTATCCCAAAGAGTCATCAGTACCCTATGAAACGAAATCAAGTTCCTATTTGAAAAAGTCACCAGTTCCCCAAGAAACAAAATCAGGTTCCTATTCCGAAGAATCATCAGTTTCCCATGATGCAAAATCAGGTGAGTAGTAGAAATTTTAGCATTCTTTATAGAGACTTCCCTTTATGAAAAGGATGAATCAAGTAGACTTGCATATTTTTTCCATATACATTGATTTTTCCTCTCTTATTTTTTTCCTTTTTTTTGACAGAGGTCCCTGTTGAATTCCTTCACACAATAACAGATACATGGACTGTTTTAGGAAAAACATATTATCGTCACAAGGTGATTATCCAGAACACATCTGAGAAACCCATTACAGGGCTTACACTGGCAATTAAGAACCTTTCTGGGTCTCTATGGGGCCTTTCACCAACTGTAGAAGAAAATACGTATGAGCTTCCTCAATGGCTCAAAATGCTGCAACCTGGTTCGCAATGGAGTTTCGTTTATGTTCAAGGTGGTCAACAAGCTAAAGTTTCAGTTCTAAGTTACCATTGACCCCATCCTTTTTGAGACGGTTTAATTTATTGAATCAAGTATTGTGATGCAAATTGGAAATTTCGCCACTTACCAATATTCACACTTAATGATTGTTGACTAGTGATTGCAATCAGCATCTTCCCATCACATTTGAAGATCATTGTATCTTTCAAATTTTTTTCTTATGTTTCATGAAAACATGATTTGGAATAATATCAAATTCGCTTTTATCATCCTTTCTGGTATAATAGTAACAATCAATTCAAGTTTTGGTGCATGTTGAAGAAAAAGGAAACAAATTGATCTACTCATCCAAGTATTTAGAAAAGGAAACACACTTATTTGGAAAGCATTTTTAGTTTAGATTTTAGATTTGAGATTAAAAATAAACTTTGGATGAAAATGACACAGATGAGGCCACTAGGGGTATTTTGGTTATTTTACATAAATTTCATAGTTTTTCTAGGAAATTAGAGCACATGGCAAAGGTGGGATTTTGAGATGATTTAGGGATTGCTAGTTCTCAAGCAAAACCTTCAAAGAGCTGCAAAACAAGGGCAAACTACACATTAATGCAAATTAGGTTGTCTACAAGTTCCTAGAATCTCTCCCACTTTTATAAATTTTTCCTAAAATATCTCTCTTTATATATTTCTTATTACCTACTCTCTAACTAATATTAACTCTTTAATCAGTTCCATCAATAATAAAATTCTCTCTCTCTCTCTCTCTCTCTCTCTCTCTCTCTCTCTCTTCCCAAGTGTGTCTCTAGATGGTCTCTCTATCCCCAACGCACTCCCTCCCTCTCTCTTTAGTCTATCTATTAGCCAAATAAACATGCTTACTTATTAATGATTCAATTACCTTCTCAAAGAAGTCTAATTAGTGTTTCAATGTGGATGGGGTGAGGAATATCGTAAATTTAAATCCACCTTACAATTGTCTAGTATTAGCCAACGTGTTTCATGTCCACATACTCATGAACAGAATGGCTTTGTTGAGCGTAAACATTGTCATATCATTGAAATTGGTCTCAGCTTATTGGCTCATGCCAGTCCCCACTCAGTATTGAGAAGAAGCCTTTCAAACGGCTATTTTTTTAATCAATCGTCTTCTGTCTAGTGTGATTAATAATCAATCACCTTTCGAAAGACTGTTTCACTGCCAACCAGATTATTCTTTACTAAGGGTGTTTGGTTGCATATGTTATCCTTACTTGAGGCAATACAACACCAACAAGCTACAATTTCGATTGACAAAATGTGTTTTCTTGGGTTATAGCCAATCACATCGCGGTTATCGTTGTTTAGACATCATCAAGGGTCGATTATATGTAGCTCTTCGTGTTGTATTTAATGAGAATGGCTTTCCTTTTGCTAAATATACAGATTTAACAGGTGACAATTCGGTTACAAGTGGAGAACCCACACGTGTAAGTGTACCATTGACATCTTCAGCATGCTTCTCCTACTTTGGTGGGATCAAATTGAGATCCCTATAGTCCACACCACAGTCAAGTCACAAGGCCAAGTAGTAGGGTAAGATATGTCGTGGAACTCAAAGATGATTCCCCGCAGGTAGGCTAGAGCCTTCAGATTATACTTTGGTTATAATGATTTTGCCTTACGCACATGACATCAATTCCAGACAAAACTAATGAAAAATCAAATATGGGATTCCATTGGTGTACCAGTGCCTACCGGTGGGTCGAATTGGCCTGGAAAACAATCCCTGTCGGCAGGTTTACCAGTGTACTAGTACCTACCGGTGGGGACATCTCTGTGCATTTTTAATCCCTGTCGACAGGCTCATTGGTGTACTGGTGCCTGCCGACGGGCCGCGATCTAGGAATTTATCTTGGGGTTTGGAAAACTTCAATCCAAGGTTATACTAATCCAAGTCATTAAACATCAATTTTAGTACTTCTAAATCAATACAAAGTCTTTCAAAAACACAATAAACCACGATCAAACGAGATCAAAGAGGTAAATCAAATATTTAACATAACTCATACATTGTGTAAAGCATTAAGAACAAATCTAACATATTGGTAAACATCAAACATGATCAAACAAACATATTTACATTCATAAGGTGATAAAATACAATTTATGCGACGAATTTAAGATAGACTATAACACTCCATAAGAATTATACATAAAGTGTGACTTACCTTAGAGTTTAGATCCTAGATCAACAAGTGCTTCCTCTTCTTCTGTTCTCTCTCCTTCTCCAAGGCTTCTCTTCCAGACCTAGCTTTAGCCTCCATCTTTCTCTTTCTCTTATTTTATCCTCTCTAAAAACCCAAACTCTAATCCTCTCTCTCCAAAATACTATTCACGTCCTAGTATTTGCCCTAACTTTTTCTGACTTCCTTTCTCACTCAAATCACCTCCTAATCTCCTTTTAATCTTCCACAAGCATAACACAATTGATATGGTAACTCCCCTCTAAGAATCCTTTTAAAATTCAAACTCTTACTAATCTAAAATCCTTATTCAACTTTCTAATTCAAATCTAACTAATTTTTAACCAAAAGGTGAATTGCTAATCTAATCCTATTTCTATAATTAGTGAATCACATGACTAATCAAATCCCAGCCAATCTAACTTAATTAATTACTTCTTCTTCCCTATTCAACTTGTTGATTACAATACATCCCCAACACTTCCACTTAGCTACAGTTTAGTCCAATACTTAATTACCATAGCATATAGTTACCATCTATTAGAATTCAAGTTATATTAACTCTATTAAATAATCACTCTAATTAATTATGATATTTAGTTTCCTGGATCTGAGTCACTACATGTCCCTTGGAAATGGGCCCTCGAATGGATGAGTGAGGGAATGTCCCGCGAGGGCACCCTCACTCGAGTATATGGAATTTGAGGGCATATTCCCTTGGAAAGGGGACCTCGAATGGATAAAAATTTATATTTTATTAATTTCTGATATTGCTACGGGACGCATTGCTATTGGACTAAATTAATTAATAAATTGGCTCATCATTGTTACTCGATCCACTTTTTATTGGGTTCAAGCCAATCCAGAAACGTAGGGAAGGATGGACCCCGCATAGACCCATTCGGGTTTCGACCCAAGTAACAATGTCTACTAGGGTTGTAAATAGGGCTGGCAATTTTGACATGCCCCGAATGAGCCTGATTAACCCGCCCAGTTAAAATGGGGCTTAAACCCGGTTTCTAGGCCTGTTGGGCTTGCCCAACCCGAATTCTGAAAAGCCCGATTCAATTAGGGTGGGGATTGGTCTAATCATATTTTAGAGCAGCCCGGCCCGGTTGATGCCATTAACCCTATTCAGGGTTTTTATCTTTTACCATATATACTTCTTTTTTTATTTTTCCTCTAAGCATCTCTAAGCAGCCGCACCTTCTTCTCTCCTCTCTCTCTTTCTCTCTCATATGGTTGAAATCGATTACAAACCTGCACCTTCTCCTCTTCCCTCTCTCTCTCTCTCACACACACACACACATATGGCTGAAATCAATTACAGACCTCTCTTTCTCATAGCTGAAATTGATTAACAAACCAAACAATAACACCAATGACGTACGATTTAAAGTTCTTTGGTTTGAATGTTTCAGAAGACGACGAGGTATATTCAGGCAAAACTACATCTGGGTCTCTTGAATCAGGCTATTTTCAAGCCTCCGACGGTCGTAAATACGATTGCAATACTAAACATGGAGTGTCCCTCTTCTCTCTTTCTAAATACCTCTTCCCTTCCCCGTGTAGTTTTTGAAAATGCTTTTTTTATTTTAAATAAAATTATAAAATGGGTTAAACCAGTTCGGGCTCGGGTTTTCAATTATATAAGAGGACCGGGCTTGGGCATGAATTTTAGGACCGAGTTACGGGCCGAGCCAGGCTTGGGTTTGTATAGATATCTTATTATCTGTGTTGACCCCGACCTGAACCTGGCTCGGCTCGTAACATTGCCAGTCCAAGCTGTAAACGAGCTGAATTGAGCCGAGCTTTGCCCAGCTCGGCTTGAGGCTCGTAAATCTTGAGCAAGGCTCGGGTTCAGGTCAAGCTCGTTAAAAATATTTGGCTTAGGGTTGTTTAAATATTTTGGGCTCAGGCTCGATTCGTAAAAGCTTAGCTCGCAAAACGCTCGGCTCATAAAGAACTCGACTCGCAAAAAAAAAAGAACTTAACTTATTACAAATACATTAATGTTATAATTGATGATTATTAATATATATGATATAATAGATTATCATGTATGTTTAATATTAATATATCATATAAGCATAGAAATATAGATTATAAATGTATAATTTCATAAACTGAGTCAAAATTTAACCGAGTCGAACCTTCCAACTCGGCTCAAGCTCGTTAAGTTGATGAGCTTGTTTAGGGCTCAAGCTCGGCTTGTGAGCCTGATTATAGAGCTAAAACTCCCTAATGTTTACAGGATTCTGTCACTTATAGTCCAAAATGGATGATCCAATTCACATGGGTTCGATAAACGAGTTCTTTAGATCACAACAAACCTGCAAAAGGTAAAGAAAGAGAAGGAACAATAAGTAGGAAGGTCTGAAGAGAATCCCCAACACAAAGAAGCTGAGGTAGATCTTTAGAGCTCTAAACTAGAGGCCAGGTTCTAAATTAGGGTTTTAAGTTTCCCCTTCTCTTTTTCTTAAGCTTAAGCTCTGACATTTACAGATAGTTCTCTGTTCATTCTCGCTACGTAATTGTTGTTGCGCAGCCATGGGGGACGGCTTCTGGAATCGACAACCGCAGGTGTATTCTTCTGCGGGCATGTCCAAACGTCCCCGCTCCGACTACGGTAAGCTTTTGCCTTTCCCTGCGCTTTACAGTCTAAACTTTGCTATATTTAGCACAGAATACGCTTTTGTGGTGTCCTTTCTCTGTGTGTGTGGTGTACAGATTGCATTTTCTGTTGAATTCTCTAACAATGCATAAAAGACGAGCTGTTGTCCAAATTTGACTAAAATTTCAATGGGGTTATTTACTTGTTGGAGTTTGCAGTCTGCTTTTCAAAACTTTGGACTCTGTTATCAGGTTAGTTTAGGTTTTGTGCTCGAAATAGAAGTTGTTTATATAGCCACTGTTTTCAACATCTTTCCCATAAATTCTATTAAGTTTGTAAACACGTTACAAGAGTTTCTCCGCATAACTTGAATGGACTAAAGTATATATGATGGGCCACTTAAGTCAGATTTTCATCATCAGTTATCTCAGAGGTGTATGCTAGTGAGGAAGATTTTCTCAGTCTTGCAATTATTATATGATTAATTGCTGATGATGTCAACCATCCGAATAATTGTGAAATATGTTCTCAAATAGTTCATTTAATTTTGTTGTACTTTTTCTTTTTATTTATTGCGCTTTTTTATTATCTTGAGATAAGTCAAAGTGTCAAACAGATTCAGTGCTTTGAATTACAACATCGTGAGATCAGGGTAGCAACATTTTTTAATGAATCACGATGATAATGATGATGATGATGAGTGTGTGTGTGTGTGTGTGTGTCTATATATGTATATATCATAATGGGAATGAGGACTACACAGAAACATGCCAACCTAACTAGTCAGCAAAAAGAAAAAAAAATGAGCAAAAAAAAGTCAATGCCAAATCTAGGAGAAAAAGCCCCAGATGTATAGTCATCTGTCACTCATAATATCTCCTCTGAAGGAATACCAGAAAAAAAGACCTTTCTCTACCATCTCCTTCCCAATTGGTCCACAAGCTTGTTTTTCAATTGTGGCACATGAGTAAATGAGATGTTCAACCCACTAGCTAGAAAAAGCCAGGCGAATTGAACGTATGAGTCTCCAGGAACACTCGTGAGTGGAAGCAAGCCAAGAAACCACCAAGAGTCTCCATTTACCACAAGAGAGTAGAAACCTTAGGATCTTGCCGCCCTTATCCCTACAAGGGGCGTGTATTTCTGCTTGCATCATGTTTACAACCCCAATTTAGGCTGAGAAACCATAAAGTATGCTCCACTATAGCCAATCCCCGAAGGTCCCAGGTTCCCTAGGGAGGATTCATCAAAGTTAAATTTGATGTAACCTTCCAAAGGTGGTCTCTAAACTGTGCTATGACTCAGAGCCGAGGGAGATGAATGGGCCATGTTGGTCTACCATCTCAGTGTATGTGATATCAATAAGCCATTGAACTATGGAAAGAAACCCACCAATGAAGCCACCATTAGCATAACTGAATAAGAAATTGTTTGAAAGCTACCTCTTTTCCTTCGATGGTTGTTCTATTCTTGCCCCAAATTGTCCAAATTTTGCATGAAGAGAGACTGGTACATCATATTGCCTCTCTTCACCAGTCTTGAGAACTTCCATTGCTCTAATAATAAACCAATATCTGATGGCATCATCCAATCTACAATTCTACAGCTGTCAACTATAGGAAAACATTCAAATCTCTCTAGCAACATGACAATGTAAGAAACGTTGATCCAGTGATTCATCCTGGTTCATGTACACGATACAAATATGTGGGGATAAGGCAAGGTGTTTACTTCTCCTTCACAAAATGTTACAAGTGTTGATATTCTGTAGAACAGAGGTCCATATACAACCGTAACTCTAGGGCGAGCAAGAGACTTCCAAAGCCAGCAAAAAGAAAGGGGCACATGAGCAATGTACCTATCTGAATGGATTTGTATAGAAAGAGGTACTAGTGATAACATCATCTCTGTTGGCCTTGGATCCCTTTTAAGATCTATTATACACAAGATTACACGAATGAGGTAATCAAGAAGAAAGAGCCGTCTTACCTAACCAAGTGTCTTGCCAGAAATAGATATAGGGCCCATTCTCCACACAAAAGTGAACATGTGGGGTGAAAGGATGGTGCAAGAGAAGCAATTGCCTTACACATGCTAGCATTGTACACTTGTGAGGATTGATGTCCAAATCATTCTCGTGCACGCCATACTTGCCAAGGATGACTCTAAGCAATAAGGTATTCCTATTTGTACTCAATCCCTGTAATCATTTATTTGGCAATGACAAGTTATGAGTCAATATGTTTTCCAAATTTAGCCTCGTTTATCTGTACACCAAGTCCCACTTAACCAAGTGATATTTTTTGGCACCTCATCTTTCCCACAGAAAATCTCCGAGTCTTTTCTTCAATCATTTTAGCCACCCTACCAAGTCCCACATCCTTGGGATCAATGCGTGGAATTGCAAACATCTTAGTTTTATCTTATTCTACATTTTTTCTTCTTCCTCTCATCTTGCCTTATCTTAACTATTTGTGGTCGGCAACAAGAATCCTGTTCCTCCATCCCAAACTGTCAAAAACTATCTTCAGTCAAATTACGAGTGTGCAAATCCTTTTTGATCGACTCCATTTAGGTTCTTTTGGATCTTCCTCTCCCCCTCTTAGAACCTTCAATAATTTCTCTCTTACACCTCACTGCTGCCTCCCTGGGTCTTTGCTTTATATGCTCAAACCATCTTGACCGACTTTCCTTTTGTCTTATCTCCTAATTCAGCCACACCAAACAGCATCGAATATATTCTTTCCCCACCTTATCTTTCCTAGTCTTCCCACACATCCATCTCAACATTCTCATTTCCTCCTTTTTCATTTATGGTAGCATTTCTGCCATAAATGAAAGTCTCTCATTTGACTTAATCTAATTATTGTACCTAAGCTATTTTTTTTAGAAAAAGGTTAACCATGTCATTGTTTATTATCAATTATATTAGTCTGCGGTTGGTAGTGGGACATGATTTTCTTAATTTCAAAAAGTGTGTTTTTATCGGTGTACTCTATTTAAGCTAAAATGCAAACTTTATAAGACAACTAATAGTCCTACTATGATGCATTGCACAGAATGTTGGGCAACTAAGAACTGACATATTCATAGGATGACAGAAGTATCGTATTCATAGGATGGGCATAGCTACGAAGAGAATGCTGAGATGAATGTGGGAATTACTAGGAAAGATAAGGTAAAAAATAAATATGGTCTAGAAGTAGTCCTGTTGGAAAAAAGTAAGTTGGAAGTAGTTTGGGCATGTAAAATAGAGACTTATACATACATCTATTAGTGTGAAGGATAGTAAAAGTTGTAAGATCCAAAATGAGCTAGAGGAAGGCTGAAAAGTACCTGGATGGAATCAATCAGAAATTATTTAAAGATACATAATCTTACTATTTATTTTATTTTATTTATTTTTTATTTTTGATTGAATATAAGCTAAAACTTTATTGCATAAAGAGAAGTCGCATACAAATACTGCCAAAAGGAGGGTAAAGAAAAATAAAGGGAAGGAAAAAGAAGGAAGACGAAAATAGAAACAAATAAGTTGTTTATGGAAGAGGTTACTTCAAATGAACATAATATTTCTGCCTTTTCTTGGTTAATGTGCCTGCTTTAGAATTTGCTGATCTAGAAACCTAGTCAAATGAGATATTCATTTTGGTTGATAAGTCAGCAATCCCTTAGTTGTAGTGGGCAGGTCTCCATGGACATACCTCCTTTTCCTTGTTCCATTTGATGATATTGGAAGAGTTTCCCTCAAATGCTGAAATTAGTAATATCCAATCTTTTGCAAATCCTTAAGACCTTGCAAATTGCAATAAAGCTATTTCTTTAGCTCTATTAGAATCTTCATATCCTTTTGGATCACGATAATCATACGAAGAACATCCTATATGGTCTTTGATAATGGGCCCAATTCAGAAGGGACTCGAGTGTCCAAAAACACCCATAAATATTATTTTCAGCTGGTTTAAAGGAGGGGGAATTTACTGAAAGGAGGTACTCTTGTGGAGAACATAAGCTCCTGAAACCGCTTTTTAATCTCTGGCTATATCTCCTATAATAACTCCTTGAACTTTCTTATAGATGGATACACGAAAAGAAACTACAGAACTAATCCCACAGTTATTTTCTTTCTTTTTTTTTTTTTTCCCTTTCATTTCTAAAGCACGTTGCATTTGCTTATCATTTAAATAACTACCTACGTAGCAATAACTTTGACCTTAGGAGGGGGTTTAGATTTCCTGATCTTGAGAAATAAAGGGTTGGAATTGGGTGTATGGGTGTCTGAGAGGGTTTGAAGGAAACATTTTCAAGTGAAAACAACTCTATGACTACACTTCCAAACTCGAGAATCTGGAATGAATCAGTCAAGTAAACCTCCAATGAGAAATAAAGAAGGGAAGAGTTGTCCTTAATGTAAGCTTCAATAGTTTCTGAAATAAAATGGAAGTTTGAAAGGATGCTAGCTGGGAATGATTAGCAAGGGATATGATAGGGAAACTCCCCATCAGGTATCTTCCCAATCCTGGGCCCATGTCCCGTTAAGTGGCTGCTAATGAATTTCTAAGGACATTTGAGCTTCTCCTTGGATGTTGAGTTTGCATCTCATTGATTTTAATCAAGATCATATTTGCTAGTGGCTATCGAGTACTTGGACTATTATTATCCTTTGAAAGCCTCCACAATCATTACTAGTGAATGCAGCATTCTTTTTAGCTAGATTTTGAAATTCTAAACACTCTATATCCAAAGGATCGGAAGACATTTCCCCACTTGACTGGGTGATCTTAACTTACCTCTCAAAGGGATTTCGTTGAAATTTTTGGATAAGTTGACGACTGTTATAGGGGTTCTGAACAGAGAAGTAATGATAGGCATGGACTGAAAGGTGAGTTTGATGAGAGTGATTCTTTCTCAAGATGTAATTATTCTTCCAAACACCAATCTTTTCGAAATTTCACCAATGTGGCCCCAAAAGCCAGGAGCTCTAGCATTACCACCATAGGGGGGAGACTTAAAAGTTTCAAGAGCCAATTCTCAACTCTACAACCATGCAAAGATGTAAAATGCTTGACTTTATCTAGGTTAAGGTTGATACTAGACATAGTGCTGTTACTCAAATTGATTATGAGGCCAGTAATAATTTGGAAATAGAGTAGAATGTGCTTGAAATTGCTAAGATAGTCTATTGTAGGGTAGTAGAAGATAATGGTATCATTAGTGGACTGGAGATGTATGACATAGCTTATCTTTGCTGTCCTTGAAACCCTCAACTGGGCCGATCTCCTCATCTCAAAAATGTTTCCTAAGAATGTTGGCGTTGATGGGAAAATAGTTGTGGAGATTTGGGGAGAAAAGAGATATTTTATGGAGGAAAGTTATAGCTGCTAAATATGGAAGTAAATTGGGAGATTGGATGCCTGCTATTCGTAGTGGTTCCCTTTGCATGGGACTTAGGAGAGCCATTTCTATTGTCTGATTCATTTATAAGATGAGGAGTGGGATAGGGGTAAGATTTTGGGAGGATTTATAGTGTGAGGAGATCACATTACAACAGCTTTTCCACGATATATTTTCAATAGCGCAAACTAGGGAAGGTTGAGTTTCTGAGTCTGTGATCAAACATGATGATTATTATATCACCTGGCAAATTTCTTTCAGAAGATCACTATATAATCAGGAATTGGGTTTAATGGCTTCTCTCGGACGCTCACAGTTAGTTCATTATTTCATTCTTCATTTCCAGGGCCATCCAAACTTTAACACACAAGGCTGATCTGGAGTCTCTGGTCCCATCTAACGTGGCATTCTTTATGTGAACTGCTACTTTAGACAAGATCCTTACTATTGACCATTTGATGAGTAGGAATTGGGCTTTACCTATTAGATATGTGCTGCGTAAAGAGGAGGATTCAGTAGCTCACTTATTCATCCATTGTGGGGCAACATCAACCTTAATGGGCTTGCAGAGGTTCAATGTGTGTTGAATATAACTGAAGCATTTGAAGGATGTATTAAACTCTTGGGGCTGGTGGAGGGGAAAGGAGAGAGAGAGAGATGTAAGATTCTTCGGACACTGTGTCCAGCTATATGCTGGTCCATTTTGGGGAGACGAATAGAAGGATTTCTGAGGGAATGGAGCGTGTTATAAACAAGGTTTTAAGTTTCGATTTCGCCCGAAATTTCGCCCAGGGGGAAATGGCGAAATTTCGCCAATATTTCGGCGAAA
>JAUPMG010120118.1:0-11780 GCA_031762675.1 Pachysandra terminalis | reverse complement strand
AACCTAAACATGTTGATTCATCATAGATCGCCATAACAGTTCTCTAAACACACACAAACCATATGATTCGACAGATGCTTACCTATTTAAACACATTCAAACAGAAACTGAGATATACACATATGCTTTCATACTTTCAAAACAGAAAACTGAGATATACACATATTTGAAATCCTTAACCCATGAGGCTATGAACGGGTTCAACGGGGTACTTACCTCAGATTGGATAGTGAAATCCTTCTTCCTTCTTCTCAAGTTCTCTTTCTCTCACAAGGTTTCAGATCCTCCTTTTCCTTCTCTTTTCTTTCTTTCTCTCTAACTTTCTCTCTTCTGATGGATCATCCGAAATCAGGAAGGGGTTGGATACAGGGAGTTAACCCCTTCCTAAGACTTCTCCCTCACTCCCTCGATCAAGGCAGCGCAACCCCACGACCATCCACGACTGATTCAAACGCATGAGCAGTGCGTTTGGATCAGTTGCACCCCTTGATGGAAATTACCTCTTTTACTACTTTTTATAATTAATTACCCTATGGTCCCTAACTTCAACAATCAAGCTACATTAAACCCCCTCATGCTCTAACTGATTACAAATCGGCCCCGAAATCAAAATTGGCTTTTAATTTACTTCCTTCAATTACTTAACAATTAAAACTATACACACATATTCATTATTAAACATTAAATTAAGAGGAAAATTAAATTAGTGAACAGTTATTGCTAGAATTCAAGAGAAACGGTAGAGGTGCCTTCGTGAAATTGTCGGCATATGCGAAGGATGCTCGACAATGTTCACTTTTCCTTCCTAAAGGTTCCAGAAGCAGTGGTTGGTCGTACTTGAGGGAGATGTTTCAGGCAGCTTTTGAGGCGTCTTCTGCAGAGGGAGTTGGAGAAGGGAGGCGTCTTCGTGGGATGGAGAAGGGAGCTCCTTGAGGTGGGGAAGATACTGTGGCAGTTGTTCAGGTTGGAGATGCTACTGTTGATTTTTGGAAGAATAATTTGGTTTCTGGTAGGATTGACAATCTCGGTTGGTCTCCGGTAGTCGTGGCTTTCCCCAACGATTCTAAGTGGGCCACGGCGATCTGCTGTAAGGCTTCAAAACACATCAGAAGTTGGAAATCGCAAGTGATTTCCTCGAAAGCTTGCTGTCCTGAGATTGTCGTAGATTACACTGTGGCTCTTGATGCTTTTAGAGCTATTATGTTTGTGAGAAATGAGGAGGATTTCAAATCGTTGTTATCAATGAAATCGATTACATGTGAATCTGAGTCGGAGGTGACCTCCAAATGGCCGTTGGGGGAAGGAGCAAGTACAGGTCCTATGAAACCTGATGGGGTGTGGTTGGTTATGGAGGGGGTACGGCACATCTTTTGGTTGTGGAGAGTTTTAAGGCGGTGGGAGAATTATTTGGAGGTCTCAAAGATCTTGGCAAACTTTTTATGATGGAGAATGGTTTGGCGAGAATGGAGATCTGGGTGAAAGAAACCCTGATTAGGAGAATCCGTAGACTCATCGTGATGTGGGATGGTTCTAGCAGCTACGAAATGTGGATATTCCGGCGAGAGCGCCGATGGCATCGAGGGTTTTGGGTTTTCCAAGGGGGAGCAAGGAAGAGGACGTATGGTCCGTCTCTGGGGCACGTGTCACAGCTGTGGCGCCTGATGGATCTACAAGACTGATGAGTCAGCAGGGGCGTGGGCCCGTGGTTTTTTTAAACTCCTCTGGTGGGGATACTTTCCCGCCCAGGCCTTTTGGACCTGATTATGGCGTTGGGGGGAATGGGCCGTGGGTTTCTGGGCCTTCTATGAGGTTAGCCGATGGAGCGGATCCTGTTGGAATTAGAGCCGGTATGTCTGGCCCATTGTCACGAGACCATGTAGAGTCCGAGGGTAGGAGCCCTAATCCGCATTCCGCATGTTAGGGGTCGGGAGAACAGTCGTTCTGGTCCTTTCACCTTGGGAGATAATAGGGGAAAATCGAGAAGTAGAGATGAACTGGCGTTGATGATTAGCTCCGAAGTGGAGAAGGCTCTGAATAGAAAAATGATGGAGTTTCGTGAGAAGGAATCTGGAATGATGTCTGTGATTGATGGGGTTTCTAGTGAGGGAGAGGTGGATTCCACTATGCAAGCTTGGTGTGGATCGATGATCACTCTAGACGGAGGGAATTTTCCCAGCGGGGTTAGGAACTCTCCAAGCTTAATCGAAGGTTCGTCGGAAGTGTATGTAGATAGGTTTTCTATACCTGTGAATTTCGTCAGTGGTTTATGTTAATTTCCTGATTTTGATTCTTCTCGCAGTCGATCGGAAGGAGATTTGCACAATGGGATGAATGTGATTCTTTTTGAGTTAGAAGCCCTTAATCATCGTCTTCCATCCTTGGAGGGTCAAGACACTGCTTTAAGTCGGGAGAATACTAAAGAAGTGAATGATATGGTCAACGTGATTCCTTTGTTGCCGTGCTCGGTTCATAAATCTGGTGGGACAGAGTCTTGCGATCCTTCTCGTCAAATTGATGGCTGCGCTGATAACATTTGGGCAAATGCTTCTGTTCTTTATGGGTTACATGATGATCTTGCGCTAGAGTCCCGTGCTCTCCTTATGAGTTCTTTGGACGTTGATAATGCATCTAGAAATAATGAGGTAATTTCTATCCCAGGTGAAGGTGTCTTTAGTTGCAGTCATGTAGCATCCTTCCACTTGGAAGGAAAGGTGCTACAATGGTTCAGGTGGATGGAGAAATCTGGTGCTATTACCAGTTGGGACCAGTTTGCCAAATCTCTCCAGACTCGGTTTGGACCCTCACAGTACGAAGACCACACGGCGATGCTATCTAAGTTGAGACAATCCTCCTCAGTTGAGAGTTACCAAACTCAATTCGAGGAATTGGCTAATCGCACGGAGGGACTCAATGAGACCTTTATGGTCAATTGTTTTATCGGAGGCCTAAAGGAGGAAATCCGGTTGAGCATTTAGATGATGACGCCTGCTACCTTAACTGACGCAATCGGTCTTGCAGGAATGCAAGAAGAAAAAGTTCTCTCTCGTCATAGGCAAACCCACGTGGACCAAGTTAGATCACCGTCCGACCCTTCCAACGAAGCTCAAAGGTCCACTTCCTTTCCTCTCAAACGACTTATGCCTTTGGAGATGAAAGAAAGACGTGACAAGGGCCTCTGTTTTAATTGTGAAGAAAAGTTTGCTCCCAGCCATAAGTGCAAGGTGCAAAAACTCTTTTTAATGGAGGGACGTTGGCCGAAGGAAGGATCTGAGAAAAAGGATGAGGAGTTTGTGGAAGATCAATTAATTCATGATAACTCCTCATACCCCGTTTACCATCCACTGATGACGAAGGGATCGTGCATATAGCTTGGAGACAAGCTTTGTTTCAACAGGGGAGGATTGTTACATGACTACTCTGCTGAGTATCACGTTACTACTTTGCCGAATATCCTCACAACTCACGATTGTGCCGAGTCATAGGGATATTGACGATTCAAGAGTTTGAGATGCTTAGATCTCTCTTTTGAATTCTAGTTGTGTTACCAAATAAAGCATCTGCGATGCTGTAGGTTGTTAGTTTGTTTCCTAAAGTTAAGGAGATCTAGGTGATGTGCTTATCTCCTTAGGTTGTTATTCAGTTTGAACAGTAGACGTCCAGTTTGAGTAGGAGAGGTCGTCTTTAAATGTAGATCTTTGGGTTAATGAAAGCAATGAAGAATTAATCCAATAATAGTGTCATGGGAGGACGGTTCCCTCGAAGCGACCACAACGGCTAATCTTGCTGTTTCTGAAATGTCTAAAGATTGTTCTGCTTCAGATGTGAAGGTTGCCCAGTCTTGCCCTCATTCAAAGTTTTTGGAAAAATGCGTAGTGTGTGGTGAAAGATAGTGGGACGGGGGTTGTTTGGGAAGGCATTGAGGCTGTTGCTACTGACTTTCAAATCCAGGCTTCTAATTCTAAAGGAATAGCAGTATCATTAGCTCAAGTCGTATCAGAATTTAGAGAGAGGTCTGAGAGAATGTATGATGATTGTACTGATAAGCACAAGGAGGGTAGTGGTGTGCTTGAATGCTATCAGTACCACAGGAGGAAAAATAGAGGGCAGGGGTTGGTGGGGAGAACATAGTTTCTCAATGAAAATAATTAGCTGGAATGTTAGGGGTTTGGGAGTGAGTGAAAAAAAAGGGCTGTCAAAGAGTTAGGTAGGAAATGTAGGCCAGATATTCTTGTGATCCAAGAAACTAAATTGGAGATTATGTTAAAAAAGATTGTAAGGCAGCTTGGGGATTTAAAAAACAAAGAGTGGGAGTTTGTTCCTTCAGTTGGTCGGTCGGTATAATTTGGCATGTAGATATTGTTAAGAAAGTGGATGTGCGGAAGGGTCGGTTCTCTTTATCAATTAGATTTAAGAGTGTGGCTGATGGTTTTGAATGGGTGTTGTCTGGTATTTATGGTCCTAACAAGCCTAGGACTAGGAGCTTATTTTGGGAGGAACTTAGGAGTGTGAAAGATATTTGGGATCTTCCTTGGAGTCTTGTCGGTGATTTTAACGTCATCAGATTTTCTCATGAGAAGTTGGGGGGTAGTAGAATCACTAGTAGAAGTATGAGGGATTTTGCTGATTTTATTGATGAGGTTGGATTGTTTGATTATCCATTGCAAGGGGGACTTTTTACTTGGTCTAATCTTCAGGAGAGACTTGTATGTTGTAGATTGGATAGGTTTCTTGTGTTGCCCAGCTGGGAATCCCACTTTCCTCATACTACTCTGAGGGTGATACCCAGACCTATTTCTGACCATACCCCCACTTTTGGTCAACACTGGTAGGAGCGTTTTGGGTGGTCCCCTTCTGTTTAGATTTGAGAACATGTGGCACCTTCATCCTAATTTCAAAGATTTGATTAGTAATTGGTGGAAAGATTTGCCCTCATTGGGGGGATGGGAAGGATTTAAGTTTACGAGGGCTTTAAAAGAGATTAAAGGCAAGCTCAAGGGGTGGAATAAGGAGGTTTTTGGATGGATCTCGAATAGAAAAAGGAGTTGATGGAGAATATTGGAATTTTGGATCGTAAGGAAGAGGATTTAGGGTTAAATGGAGAGGATGCTGACGATACAATCTTCTTCTTGGATGCTTCAAAGGATAATATATTTTGGACCAAGTGCATCTTGAAATGTTTCGAGATGGTTTGAGGATTGAATGTGAACTTGGATAAGAGTAGTTTGTCCGGTATCAATGTGGAGGAGACTTATCTTCAGGGGTGTTCTGCCTTTATGGATTGCGGGGTGGGAGAGTGGCCGATGAAGTATCTGGGTATGCCTCTGAATGGGAATTATAAGTGTTCATTTTTGGGCGCCGGTGTTAGAAAAAATGGAGAAAAGATTGGCTTCGTGGAAATGCAACTACCTGTCTACTGGTGGTCGTGTCACTTTGATTCAAGCGCCCCTTAGTAGTTTGCCCGCTTATTATATGCCCATGTTTCAGGCGCCGAAGTCCGTGATTAATAGGATTGAAAAACTTCAGTGAGACTTTTTTTGGGAGGGTGGAGGGGTGAAGAAGGATCACTTAGTGAGATGGGTTGATGTATGCAAGGAAAGGGATATAGATGGGCTTAACTTGGGCAATCTTCACTCTTGAAATCAGGCTTTCTTGGGCAAATGGTTATGGAGGTTTAGCACGGATAAGAAGGCTCTGTGGCGTTCTGTCATTGCTAGTAAATTTGGTGTGCATTCGAATGGGTGAGATGTCAATCCTAGGGCTAATATTAAAGCATCCAGTGTCTGGAAGAATATTACCTCATTATTTGATGTATTTTTCAACAAGGTTAGATTTTCTGTGGGTTCTGGTATGACTATTCGCTTTTGGACTGACGCATGGTGGGGAGAGCAATCTTTATAATCCTGCTTTCCTAGAGTTTTTCGGTTAGTTTGTTTTCAGGATTCCTTCGTCTCTGATGTTTTGAGTTGGTTTATTGAGGGTCTTTCTTTGAACCTTCCTTTTCGTCGGGCCCCAAGGTCGATGGAGGTGGAGGAGTTAGGTAATCTTTTTGAACGTCTTAAGAATGTGGTCATTGATGAGTCATCTTCTGATTCTCGTGTATGGTGTTTGGACCCTAGTGGTATTTTCTCTTGCAAATCTTTCTTCGGTTCCATTCGGAAGTGTAGCCCTAATCCTTTGGTTCCTATCTCCACCGCTCGTCTTTGGGGTTCTAAAGTTCCTCCCAGAGTCAAATTCTTTGTGTGGACTGTCTTCAGAGGAGAAGAAGATTCATGGCTTTGTCCCCCCAAGTTTGTGTGATGTGCAAGCAAAATGAAGAATCTATTGACCATCTTTTTCTTTCTTGTGAGTTTGCAGCGAAGGTGTGGGGATCATTTGTGAGGAATATTGGTGTGGCATGGGCACCCCCGAGACATGTTAGAGACCTATTCGATCAGTGGGGATTCTCCGCTTTGGGAAAGAAGGGTCAGATAATGTATAGGGTCCTGTTTTTCTGTATTCTTTGGGGGATTTGGGGAGAGCGTAGCAAAAGAATTTTTGAGGATTCATAGAGGAGTTCGAAGAGACTTATAGATATTTTTTTGGGTATCACAACTACCTGGTGTGGGGCTCTTACTGAGCTTCAGAACATTTCTTCCTCTAATCTTATTAGATGTTGGGATACCATCATTGTGATGTAGCATCTTTTTGGGCCTATTTAGCATTGTCTTTTGTTTTTGTTTTTGTTCTTCTTTGTAGTTAGTTCTCTTTCTTGGGGAACTGGCTACTTTCTCTTTTTACATTCTCTTCTATATTTATATATCTCCTTCGTTATCGATCAAAAAAAAAAATAGAGTGAGGAGCCGGAGAAAGAGACGTTTGAAGAGGAGGTTTGGGGTTGGCGTGTGATGCAGGGTTTATATGGGGACAAAGCGTTGGGGCTTGATGGGTTCAGGTTGGCATTTTATAAGAAGTGCTACTCGGTGATTAAAGAGGACTTAATGAAAGCAATAACGGACTTCTTCCACAACTCTGTGTTCGTTAAAAGTGCCAATGCTACCTTTATTTCACTGATTCCGAAGGAGGAAGCTTGTAATGTGAAGGACTTCAGACTGATAAGCTTGGTGGAGAGCTTTTAGAAAATAATTTCAAGGGTCTTGGCTAATGGGTTAAAGAGGGATCCTAAAATCATCTCACACTCCCAGAGTGTATTTGTAGAGGGTAGGCAAATTTTATATAGTGCAGTGATTGCAAATGCATGTTTGGATGCTCACATCAAGGAGGGCGTGCGAGGGCTGATTTGCAAACTAGATATGGAGAAATCATATGATCATGTAAACTGGGACTTCATGATGTATTTATAGGGCTAGACGGGGTTTGCGGTAAGGTGAAGAAGTTGGATTAGCACATGCATTAGGTTTGTTTCTTTCCCAGTTCTTTTCAACAGGGAATCTTCTATTTTTGTAGGCACCTCTAAAGGATTGAGGCAAGGAGATACCTTATCCTCATTCATTTTAAAATCGTGATTGAGGCGTTGAGTATGATGCTTCAGAATGTACAAGAAGGTAGTTTGGTGGGGGGCTTTGAAGTGGGAAGGAACTCAAACCTTATATCTCATTTACTTTTTGCGGATGATACGTTGATATTTTGTGATCCTAGCGTTGAGCAGTTGAGGATCCTTGGGTGCGTATTGGTGGGCTTTGAAACTGTTTCAGGTTTGAAGGTTAATTTGGGAAAGAGCGAGATTTTTGGTGTAGGGGAGGTTCCTTAGGTGGAGCTGTTGGCAAAGAACATTGGTTACAAAGTATGTAAATTGCTCACAACATATTTGGGCATTCCTTTGGAGCAGGGTTTAAATCGATATCGGTTTGGAACTCGGTGAAGAGAATGGAGAGAAAGCTGTCACTGTAGAAGAGTAAGAATCTTTCAAAAGAGGGCAAAATCACCTTGATCAGGAATTCTTTATAAGGTTTTCCAACTTTCTTGATGTCTATCCTGATCATCGATTCATCCCTGCCTCGGTGGCACACAGAATTGAACAGTTACAAAAAAAATTATCTATAAATTGGGATTTGGTATGGAGGCTTAGGGAGGGAGGGGGTGTTGGCTTAAAGAGAATTAGGGGTTTCAACAGAGCTGTCTTGGGAAGGTTGTGGAGGTTCGGGGAAGATCACGATAGCCTTTGGAGAAGAGTAATTGTGAGTAAATACGGATATGCACTTGGTAGATGAGAAACAAGGACAATCGGGTTGTCTCATGGAGTGGGGATATGGAAATTCATTTGGAGTGTGGCGAACACTTTTAACGATGGAATCGACTTCAATTTTCTGTGGGGAGATAGGGTGAGGTTTTGAGAGGATTGATGGTGTGGTGACACTCACTTTGCTCAAAAGTAGTATAGTGACTTGTATTTGGTTGCACCAAGTGGAGCCCGTTGGATTAGCAACCTTATTCAGAGGGGAGGAAATGAGGTTGGGTGGAACATGCAATTTCAAAGGGCATTGTTTGATAGGGAAATAGTGTTGGCTGAAGCTCATAAAATGGAATTGGATGGTGTTAGTTTTATGGAGGGCTTGGATAGAAGGTGTTGGATGTGGGAAGGGAATGGGATATATTCAATGAAGCCATTCTTTGGGATTGTTGCTCCTTGTTGTGGAGAGTTTTCTCTAGCTTGTTTGATTATCCAAGGTTGCATTCTTTATGTTGTCGGCAGCTCTGAACAAAATAAGAATCGATCATCTCATCTCTAAGAATTGGTCCATTCCAAACCATTGTTGCATATGTAAGGACGCATAGACTATCAATCACCTTTGGTTCATTGCAACTTAGCAGGAGGATTATGGTCATTCTTTATTGAGGGGTTTGGAATTAAAGGGGTTATGTTTGAAGGGATCGGGAGTTTATTGGGCGCCTAGGACAGGAGGAAGTGGAAGAGTAGGCATGACATATTGTGGAATTTGTGTTCTCATGCTATTTTTTGGTCTATTTGGTGGGAGAGGAATAGAAGAATCCTTGAAGACAAAGAAAAGGGTCTAGAGGTTCTCAAGGGACATGCTTTCTCTCTTCCGGAATTTTCAGATTTTAACTTTTTGGACTTTGTAAGTAGGTGGAAGGAATTAAAGCCTTTTTTAAGGGTTTTACTTTCTTGGGGGTATATATATTGTATAGTTCATACCTTTAACTTTAATACAAATCTGATTTTACTTATCAAAAAAGAAAAAAATCTATAATGCCTCACAGACAATAATCTTAAAGGGGTTATGCATATGTGTTCTGTAAGGTCTATGAACTTTTTGACACCCGTATTGGACATTATTGACATGTTGGAGATTGGAAAGTCTTTCATGGATAGTCTCCAACCATGAGCAAGAACTTCAGCACAAAGTAATTCATAATCCAGCCTCAGTCTCTGCCATGCTCAATAACTTTTCAAGTATAACCAAATGTAGTTATCAATAGAATTTAATTCATCCTAGTACTAGTGATGCAGAATTTGTAACATATAGGAACTCGAATGCCTTTGATTGATAAAACAAGAGTTCACCAATGCAAATACATCAACATAGATATAGTCCAGAAAGTCTGTTTCTAAGATAGCTTAAACTATCGAGCAACCGTTCTATCAAGAGTTTCTTCTCAAATATAACCTGTAGATAAGACAAAGAGAAGAGCAAAGGGAGAGGAGATTGAGATGTTAGATATGCCAACAAGAACGCACATCACAGAGCAGGGAAACCTCAGTGTTCGAGGGACACGAGTCTCTTATATGTCTCAACTCTCAAGGACTCAGATAAGTTATCACTTTTTTATCTCTTTCATATATCTACGAGTTATATGGCAGGGAATTAGGTCTTTTCACTGTTTCATCAACTTTCTAATCGATTAGTGATCCTGGTCTATGCTATTTATGGAGAAAACCATCCAAAATTCCCTCTCTTGACCAAGACAGGTGTCAATCGGAACCATGTCCAGAGAGATGATTGGAAATATCTCCATGCAACGAGCATATCCAATATTTACGCGTGATCAACGCGCATAAGTTATTTCCAGAAATAAATTGTGGTGAGTCACTTGATTTCTAGTGAATGGTGAACCCGCTCTGTAATGGGTTGCCTTGGGATCCAAGAGATCACGGATCTTATGACATGTGTAACATGCATATATATCCAAAACAACGTATCCATTCTTATCCCTACCATTCCTGATAAGGCAAAATTCCTTTAATAAGTTTATATATATATAAAAGTTGCTGAGGTTTTATTACATGACTGTTTGGGGATTTACTGCAATCATGTTTAAATAAAGGAATCATTTGAATTTCACAAAAATACTCTTCAGACCTTCGTTCACCGTCGAAGGAAGCCATTTTGGTATGCCAATCTATGTTCCTTCACAGGAAACTAAAATAACTGCATACATCTCACAAAGTGACCAATATATTATTGAGTTACCTGTATAGAGGTCTTAGATTTAAGATCCTCATGAGGCAATTGTTTTCATGGTTAGGAGAGTCGTCATAAAATCCTTCGAGGTTCTAAGCTCGTCTTTCTGCTTTCTTCTCTTCCATTTCCAAAGCTTCAAGCTCCAAACCAGTGTTCTAATGGTTTTCTTAGGTGCTAAGGCTTCCTCTACTGCTGTGACAACCATTGTCTCTTCTCAATAGAGGGCAATGGACTACTCAAGCTTGACGGTCACTTCTGGAGAGCATTTAACAGCCAACCTTTGGCTGTGACCCTAGAAGAAGAGGAAGTTCCAAATAGCCCTTATGTGGAAGGGAAGGAGTCTGCCATAGGCTTCCCGGAGATGGAGAAGGTCCCGTATTTTCGGACCAACAAGGGTGATTACCCTTTGTTTGAGATCGGATTCCTTTCTCACTTTAACTTGCCTGTGGGCTGGGTATCGTGGTGTGAGCACATCCTTGGTCATCATGATTACCGTACGACTCTAGGTGCTGCTGGAGTGCTGGAGGCAGTCTAGATCTCTATGGGAAAGTTCCACAACGATTATGTAGGCCTAGAGGGCTTGGTCCTTCGGTGGAATTCGATGGATCGAGTTTTTTGTGACGACCTTCAGGGAGATGACCCTAACTCTGGAGGATGTTGAGGTCGTTCAGTGCCTTTACGTGTTGGGAGATATCAATCTTGGCCAGATTTATCTGTCTCCAGAGGAGAAGGGCGCATTGGATCTTTTGAAGATATCCATGAAGTCCTTGCAGAAGTCTATGGTGAAGGCCAAAGGAGAAGGGGAGAGCTCCAAACACACCTTCGCATGCTGGCTCAGATACTTGTGGAGAGAAGAAAAGCCTGTGAAGACAAACACCAAATCATCAAAAGGTTTTGGGGTTAAGGCTTGAACAATCCCGTTCATTTGAATGCTTTCTTTGCCTTTGGGCTATCAAGGTTTGTCCTCGAAGTCTTCCCAGCAGATAGGATAGCCGAGTGAGTGTTCCCTCTTGCAATCAAGATAGCAAGGGGAATAGGGTACCACTCGCCCCTCTGTATTTGGGGACGCTATACGAGCACCTGGACTAACTGTGTGCAAGGTTTACGATGTCGATGTTGCCAGACATGTCGCCAGTTTGCTCTGGCGACATTGGCAACATGGGGGAAAAGTGGGGAAAAGTTGGGGAAATCTTAGGTTTTTGATGGATTTTTGGCCCCAAACTTTAAATTTGTCTAATTAAGGCCTAAATGCATCCAAATACATAAAAAAAATGCCTACACATTAGAATTCAATACATCAGTGAGGGGGGTTACTTATCCCATTCTGTTGTACTCGCACCGCCAAACCTTCATATCAAGCAT
>JAUPMG010120067.1:0-11781 GCA_031762675.1 Pachysandra terminalis | reverse complement strand
AATAGCCAACCTCTTCTCAATCCTTTCAAGAACCGGATCCCAAAAGACTAGGGATTTAGGATTTCCACCCAAGGGCATCCCCAAATAGGACAACGGCCAGGCCCCTAAACCACACCCAAGTGACTCGACACAAGACGCCAACACCTCCTCGGTGACATGAATCCCGAAAATAGTGCTCTTGTCCAGATTGACTTTCATACCTGACACCATTTCAAAGCACAGCATGACACTCTTAACTCCTCTAACCTGCAAAACCTCAGCATCAATGAAGATAATTGTATCATCTGCAAACTGAAGATAGGACACCCCCACCTCATCAGCACCCATCTTAAAACCCCTCAAGAGACCACTCTACTCAGCAATTCCCATAAACCAACTCAAACATCCCTCACTAGAGTAAAGAGGAAAAGGGACAAAGGATCACCCTATCTAAGACCCTGGAAGAAGAAAGAAAACCATGCACTGAACCATTAACCAGGAAGGAAAAACCTACATTCCCAAGGCAACCCGCCACCCATTTCCTCCATCTCACTCCAAACCCTTCCACTCTAAGATCTGGTCTAAGAAATCACACTCCACTCTGTCATAAGCCTTCTCCATGTCCAATTTGATTACCAAGCCGGGCACCCCACATCTAAATCTCTCCTCCACACATTCAAAAGCCACCAAAATACTATCAGATGTCGTGAGACCAACACTGACATCACATCTCTCATCTTGATTGAAAGTACTTTCGTGATAATCTTGTACAAGTTGGTGGTTAAACTAATGGGCCTAAAATCCTTTATATCCTCCGCCCCAACTTTCTTTGGGATAAGCACCAGAAAATTAGCATTTGTGATCTTGTGCACGATCCCACTATTGAAAAATTCCTTAAATACTTTCAAGATCTCCCTCTTAACCACATTCCAATTATTCTGGTAAAAACTAATTGTGAAACCATCAGGACCCAGGGCCTTATCACCTGCCAACTCCCAAACGGCCACTTTAATCTCCTCCTCCTCAAACTCCCTCTCCATCCAAACCCTTTTCCTAGCACCTAAGACTCTATCACTTCTATCCTTAAGCATGAAGTCGAAGATTTTTCTGATTTGTACAGCTTAGAATAAAATTATGACAAAGCGGCAATGATGTCCTCAAAAGAATCTAACCATACATCCCCAACCTTTAACTTCACCATATCATTCCTAACCTTCCTCCCATTCGCCATTTTATGAAAAAAATCTGGTATTCCCGTCCCCCTCCTTCAACCAAGTTACCTGAGATTTTTGCCTCTAACTTATTTCTTCCAACTTCATCACTTTAGTTAGCGTCGCCTTAGACGATTTTCTCTCCTCAATTTCAGCATTACTCAAAATCCTTTCTCCCTCTCCTTTATCAATCTCCTTAATTCTATCCAACAATCTTCTTTTTCTCTCCACAATGTTGCCAAAAACCTCTTTGTTCCACACCTTAATCTTACCTTTCAATGAACTCAAACCTCTCATGAACTTAAAGCCTCCCCACCCGTGATAAGCCCCTATACAATCGTCCCACCAAGATTTAATGGGGTCCTGAAAATTAGGGTGGGATAGCCACATATTTTCAAATCTAAAGGGTGAGGGACCTTGGCTTCTCCCTTCCGTACAAATCTGGATGGGCCAATGGTCTGAGATAGTCCTAATCAGGAGCCACTGATTTATAGCCGGGAAACGTTCGTCCCACTCAGAAGAGGCCAAAAATCTATACAATCTACAACATATCGCTGGGGTTTGTTCGTTCGTACATGTATACCTATCACCCCATAGTGGATAGTCGATTAATTCACAATCCCTGATGATGGCTGATAACTTCCTCATACTCCTAGTAATTCTAGCCACCCCTCCACTTTTCTCACTCGCAAAACGAGTCACATTGAAATCCCCGATAAGGCACCACGCTTCACTGAAATGTGCCCGTAAATTGATTAATTCTGACCAAAAAGATGTCCTATCTCTAACTCTATTGGGCCCGTAAACCGTTGAAAGTGCCCACACAAAATTATCCGCACAGCTCCTAAACTGTATAGATAAAGAAAATCTCCCTCTAACCACATCCTCTCCCAACACTGACACCTTATCCCATATAATCAAAATTCCACCTGAAGCCCCTATAGAGGGCAAGAACTCCGAACACCTATCTCTGTCACCCCACAGCTTCCTCACCAAACCTAAATTTAAAAAAATTTCTTTTTTTGTTTCAAGAACCACTAAGATATCCAGTTTGACTCGTAGACACATATACTTCACGACCCGCCTTTTTGCTGCCCGCCCTAAACCCCTTATGTTCCAACTAACTATCTTCATACAGGATACCTGACTCACCCATTATCCTAGACCTAAAGACTTTAACCGCCTCTCTGACTGGCACCTCCTTACCAGACCGGTCACAAATCTTTTCAAGTCCACCGGATGCGAACTGAACCACATCCTCCCATTCACCCTCCTCTCGAACCTCCCCCAACACAACTTCACCTAAGACATCATTGACAGCCACACCACCACAAACCTCGACCCTACACTTCCCAACGGTAGCCAAAACCTGAGTAGCACAATGGCTAACCAAACTATCCTTTCCTTTACTTTGACATAACGGCGAGTCTACACGAAATGGACTATCCTGTTCTGCAAGATGATCATTAGCAAAAACAGACTCAACAACATAATGAAGAGACCTCGTTTTATGTATGGATTTATGCGACATACCTGACCGAGGACAACTAAAATTGAGAGAGGAGATTAGAGAAGACGATTTGAAACAACACCCAGCTCCTAATAGATCAAAACATTTCTCAAGGGACCGACTTGCTATTGGGATTGCACACGGCGGATCTGCTGCAAATATAGATTCAGTAATAGGATCTGCCGGCACCGAGCTCTCGTCCCCCGTAACCTCCACCACAGGCACTAACACCTTGTCTTGATTACCTAAGAGACTAGTATCCTTTTCCGCCGTGGAAAGACCTTTTCTGGCATAAATGATAGGAGCAGCACCTGCAGCCACACTCACCACACACCCACGAATGTGACCATTTTCAGGAACTTTCGAACCAGCAGCAAAGGAATCTGCCCCCATCCGATCAGCGCACAAACCCTGTTCCAAGCAAGAAAACCTATTGCATAAAGCCATGGACTTATCCTTGATGCAGCGAACCTGAGCGAACAGCTCCTCTTTCAGTTACGAGATAGTGTTCATCGACGAGGCCTTGGCTTCTTCTATTTTACTCAACAAAATATTCAAGAACATTTGAAGCTCCACCGAACTAGCCTTATCAGGCTCTAAACCTGACTTGAATGTGGGTCCAAAGGCAATAGGTGAGTTGGGCGTCCACCCGTCAGGATGCGACCCAGCGATCTGATGGGTATGAGTGGACTCATGAACAGTGGGCCTCAGAGAATCTGTCGCAGCACCATTGACAGGCCTACTGGGCTCACCAGTATCCGTCCGAGTAATGGTCTCCACGCACCGAGCATGGACACTCCATAACGTCTTGGGCCCCGGGACCTTGACCGGCTTGCTAGAAGAAGAAGAAGCCAAGCCCAAAATTCCTTCGGCCCTCAGTGAATGAGAACCAAAGGTAGGCCCAGATGGAGAGGGCCCTGCGGCCCACACAGCAATGGAGGCTGGTTGAGGCACAGCCCAACAAGTGTCATCCAGCTGAGGATAAAGGTCAACGCAACCTTTATCAGCCCTACAATCATTGTCCAGAAGCTGCTTACCGCCATCAAGAGGATGCTTCTCCCGAAAAGGTAAGGATTTTGAAATACCGAGTACCTCTGTTGCAGCCTTTAGCACGACTGCCTGTGATTGCGTTGGGCTGTCTTTTCCATCACCCTCACCATCACAGTCTGGCGAGCTGTCAATAGGGGAACTGTGCCCACTTGCCCTGCCATGACGCCCTACGAGATCCACGTCCGCTTCATCTTCTCCGACGCCTAGATGCATCTCCGGTGGAGCCCCTTCAGCAGAAATGGACACACCGGCCTGAAACCATCTACGGCCGTCCGAGATCCAAATCGACCACAGAATCCGCCAAGCAAACTCTACTCGCACAGCCAAATCCACTTTTAGAAATCCATCTCCAACCACCTCAGTAGACACTGCCGGGTTCGAAAGACCACCAAAGAACCCTCCGATCAGACTTGTGAAGTTCTGATTCCATTGATAGGCAGGAACACCCTCGATGTAGATTCGCCAACCGCCGCTACTGTACAGCTCTACAAAGCTCTTTAAACCAAGAGGAGCTGAATTAGACGGGAGGAAAACCGCGAACTGTGGGGATCCCCTGAAGGAAAGAATGCACGCAAGCCCATCATTGGATTTCTCCTTGTTTGTAACGTGCCCCCCTTGCCTCTTCAGCACTTGTTTATCGGCATCCGCAATGTCTGTCCAACCTCCGTCGGATGGCGGGAAAAACAGAGATCGACTACGGATGTTTTGACCGACCGAAGAAATCTTTAAGAGTTCCCCTCTATGGTTGATTTGGAATTCAGCAATCAAAACTTGCCGTCCAGATCTGAGAGAGCCCAATACACGTGGTTTATGCCCCATACTACCAATGGATTTTGCCATACTGTTAATCTATGAAAGTTCTTCCAAAGACAGCCAAAACCATATGAGACGAAAAGGTCTTGATTCCGTAACCTTCACCAGTGTTTTCACATCCTCAAAGATGAACGTTCTGCAATCAACCCGCACTCGGACCTTGGAATTAAGTATAGGTTCTCTTGCTTGCTCTGAATCAGGTATGTGGTCAGCTATCTCCTTGTGAAGAGGTTGAGATATGTCTTTGGAAGATGGCGTCGCCTCCTTCTGCTGCAATATGTTGTTCATTGACCCACTACCCTCCAACCGACCGCCACAACAACCAACTTCATTCAAGACCTTGACAATCTCGTCAACCGAGTAGCAAGCGGCCAAGATATCGCCAAGTGCCAATTTAATGTTCCTTTTCTCATCTCCCATTTTGTTGGTGTCCAACGAATGTCCGGCAATAAGTCCTATTCCGACCGTCATATGAGTATTTCCTACACACCTACTTCTTTCACAACCTTCACTCCAATAACCAGCCCCTCCGGATTTATCATTGGTGGTGGGAGGTAGTGGTGGGGTGGTTTTAGCAATCATGGCACTTGAAGCATGCAAAGCATACAAGTAAGAAATTGGCATTCAAACATATTCGTGGAATGAGTTCCTATAGATTGTTCGCCTAGCTTTATTCCTATTATAGTTTGTAGAGAATACTTACTAATTACTTATCTTTGACTTAGTCTCATATTCTTAGTCTTCTTTATTTAGAATTCTTTCTAATAGAGAGTGTTTCTATTTTCTTATATTAAATCTCAGCCATTAATCTTATATTAAAAGTTACTGCAATATCCTAGCCATTGATTTGATATTTAGAGATCCCTACAAGATCCTAGCCACATGTCATGACTTAAGAGAGTTATGATTGTGTTTGATGCACCTAGTTTCCTATGGTACAACCCACCAATCACAATCGGTCAAAAGCCAAACATGATAGCTAATTACTAAAATTTTAAATTAACCCTAACTTTTACATTATTTACACATTTACCCTATTGTTTTGTTTGGGTTATCACAGATGGATCCATTGTTTAAAGAAGAAGAAGAAGAAGGTGTGATTCTCAAAACACCAAATCAGCAATCAAGGTAAGTATTCAAGTAAAACTCTATTTCGATTTAAATAGGAGTGCAAGCTATATTCTTTGAGTATGAAGTATCAATATGTTATATTAATGGTTTTCAACTAATTTCTGGGTTTTAACACCAAGATATGGTAAGTATGATTCAAGTTAAGTTTTGTGAAGTATTATGAATGGGTATTGTGTGGAATTCTATATTATATAAAGTTGTTTGATCTTGTTTTATGATAGAAGGTCGAAAAGGAGCAAAAATAGAAGCTTTTTGTGCAGATCGCGAGGTTCGGCAGATTGCTCGGCATGCCGAACGGTGTGCGGAAACCCTCCAGGAGACTTCGGCAGCCTACTTGACATGCCGAAAGCATACCGAGCCAACTTTTGTGAAAAATATTCCTTGGACGAGTTGCCTGCCGAAGAGTGTGCCGAGGGCCACAGTTAGAATTTTTAGGTTCTGGACAAGCTGCCGAAGGTAACACTCGGTATGCCGAAGAGCAAACCGAGCCTACCACAACGACCTTAGAATTTGGCTTAGGATCCCAGGAGGATTCGACAGCCTAGTCGGTTTGCCAAAGAGGCTATCGAACCAGCCCGCAGGACAGCTCGGCAGACCAAGGGGAGACCCTCGGCATGCCGAGATTGACCAACATGGTCCGTTTGACTTGAAACTTTGTATGCCTATCTAATTTGACTAATTGGGATTATTTATAATGTTAAAAATTGAAATCTATGATATATTTGTATTTATGACATGTTTGGATGAATTTTTTATGTTTACTGAACAGGTGATATTTTGATTTAATTTCATATTGCTTTTAAATTCATTGCTATCATGATATTTAGTTCATATTACACCTTGTACACATACTTTGATTGACTAGTTAATGTGCACATCTCACTTGCACATCATTGGCCTTTTTAGCTTCATGACCTTGAATTGGGTTTGAATGCCTTAACATTGACTTGATTCCATAGTTTTGGAATTCATGATAATCATGAGAGTATTATGATCTGGAAATCATAATAAGTGAGGAGTTCATATTTTTATATGTTAAGGGACTAATCATCCCAATAGACCAACCCTCTGTTTTCACCCAAGCTGAGAGAGAATCTATTTTCGTATGCCTCAAGAGACTTGTGGTAAGATGATAGGTGAGGGACAACGATGCCCAATATCTGAATCATAAGAGTGTAATTCTGTTAGTATGTCAGCTAATGTATGGTTCACAAAGGATGTTCTAAGTGATACCTTTGGGGGTTGTCCCTATGATCAGAAATAAGAGAGGGGATTGTGCCCTCTAGGTCGAAGCCCCTAGAAACTATGTTGCGCACATAGAAGAATCTACTATTTCTGCCATGTATTGAGGATGAGTTCTGGGTGAATCATCTTGGGTAGTATGATTAAGATCATAAATGGAACCTACACTAATCGAATGCTATACAACATGCATATTGCATATCATATTGTTTGTCTTAGATCACAAATGGTGATTATACTTGCAAGGTGCACAGCATGCATTAATAACTGAACCAGCATATTGCATTGCACATTACATCCTATTGCATCATATACATTATTGCATATACTAACTATTCTATTTTTACCTATGGATTACCATTGAAGAGTGGCATTGTCCCTACTTTAATCTTAAATACTGTTGGACTTGTTTACTTACAAAGCTAGTGTAGCTTACACTTTTGAGCGCAACATATTTTAGGACCTATAGATGGTGGACAACAAGACTATGAGGGTCAAGATGGAGGACTAGGATATGATGAAGACCTTAGCTATAATTAGAATTTATTTGATGATTTTAGTAGAACTTGTAGTAGGGCTTATTTGCTGTAACTTAGTATTTATTAGGTTTGATTTTCAGTAGTTAATAGGGATTGATTTGAAGCATGAGACTAGTTATATTTTATTTCCGTTGTTTTCTATTTGAAGATTGTTTTGGGTTGAATATTATTCTTAATAATACTATTTCTAGAACTTTATCTTATATATTATCTTACTTAATTCAATGATTTGGTAATGTATTGCTTATCCACTCTCATAGGGATATGGGATCAGAGTTACAACTTAAATTTGAGGACTCCGTTGAGATTTCCAGGTTTAGGATGTGACGCTACTTCACAAGCACACAAATACACACACTTCATCCACTCTGTATGTATATATATACAAACCCCCCACCCATACACACAATAGGTATGTATGTACGCATCAAGCATTTCATCCTCTCTTATCACTTCAGTTTAGAAGTTTCGACACACAATGCACCAAAATATTTAAGACTATATCTCAGATGGTCCGAGTGTCAATGGCTTTGCACAAAATGAGTGTATCTCCATCAACATTTTTGAGAAACCTCAAGTAACAACAACATACTTCCATCCATACCAAAGCCCACTCAAGGATTCCATAAGAAAAAGAGATAATAATAACCCTGCCTGCAACCCATCAAACTTCTTGGAGAACCAACTTGAAGCGATTAACAATAAACAAAATAGAAGCTGCCAAGTTGCATCAGTACTGCATGGACTCCTTCCTTGATAAATCTGGACTTCTCAACATCTGGAGACGAGTAGTACACATTTCAAACTCCCCAAAATCCATGTTAATGCTCTGTCAACAAGTCAGGAATTTTCCATGTATCCTGATATATCCACTCTTAAAAATGAAATGTCCTTTATTTTAATGAAGTAGCGAGGATATGCAGAGAGAGGAAAGAAAGAGTCAAACTTCTACTTTGAGATTTTCATAAAATTCATATGAAGAGCATAAATCATAAGCTTTCCTCTTTCAGATCTATGCACTGAATAATTATACAAACTCGAATTATGTCAAAATTCATTATAACATTCAATAAGAACACACATGCACATGCACATGCATGTGAACTAAAGTGCTCTAGAGGTCATGCATACACACATTATGGCGGGTGGGTAGACTGGCGAGGGTCGTCAAAGTAAGAATCCTTTTCACACTTTGCAGCTGAGACCCTACTTCTTGACATGTTCTTGCATAAGACCTCCCTATCATAGTGTAAGGGATCGTCCGATCCCCGAGTTGGTTCCGAACCGAGAAAAATCCCTTTGGCTTTGGATCGGATCCATCTCGGGATCGGAACGATCCAGAGGTTTTTTTTTAATTAATATCAGCCGGTCCGTCTCGGCCGATCCCAAGCCGATTTCCGAGTTTAAACACTATGCTCCCTATTGCCTTGCCAATTTTGCCCCAAACACAACTGTCATCTGGCTCAAAATATCAACTTAATACAAATATCCTTTCTGAAAATTCTGAAAAACACAGAAGAGTTCAGTGGCTGATATGAACATGACAAAAACCTGAAAGACTGAAACATGGTTAAAATGGGGTTTAAATACATGGAAGGATTGTTCATATGACCTATCCAAAGGATCCTTGTTATGTGAGCAATCCAGATTAGCCATGTCATCCCTCCACATAATGGAAAAACCATGTTTCATCAAGAACTAACCAAAAAAGAATCACCCTCTATCTCCATTCTCCAACACCTCCAACTCAAGAGTATGGGCCTCTCTCAAACCAACCACAAGGGCTAAGATCTCAGCGTGTGTAGAATCACTCTCTCCAATCAGTCCTGAAAATGCCTGAAAAATATGTCCCCTTTCATCTCTGAATTTACCACCGACTCTTGGAAGACCTGGATTACCCAAAGATGATCCATAAAAATTTAATAATGTAATCAATCGAGGGATGTATCGGCAATAGAAGCCCAACCTCTCAATATCATCGTCACGGAGAAGTCTCAAAGCTCCAGTCGTACTGCTTACCATGAAGCAACCAATAGCATGATAGAGTCGATAACCACACTACTGCCGTTCCGTCTATCCTCAAAAATGCATTTGTTCCTTTCGGCCCAAATGGCCTACAACACGGGAAAAAAAAGGATTCCTACATCAGCTTTCCCCTCTTTTTTTGTTATAATTAACAACATTTTCATTAATCAACAAAGTCAAGACGCCAAAAGGATGTACGATAGATCACGGAGTGTGATCAAAGCATACAAAAAAAGAAAAAGACCAAAAATACACGGGAACAAACTAACAGTGCATGAAAAGAAGCTGAATGACCCTAGGGTCCCAAGATCCCCATGCCCTAATCATCCTGAAACCTCCAGGTTACCCTCCATCGGTATACCCACACCAAAGGACTCTTTATCTACCCTTTTTCTGGCCCAAGTATCCGCCACCTAGTTTGCCAACCGAGGAAGATGAGAAAATGAAAGTCTTATCCCCTGACTAAGGTGCCTTGGCCTTGCTAGCCGCACAAGATGTGCAAATCTCCAAGGTTACTGACTAGCAAATGACATCCAGGATATCACGGATAAAGAGTCCCCCTCCACCTGTAGCTCGCTCCTCCACCTTCAACTTCCTTGCCTCTCGTAATCCTGCAATCAAAGCCCAAACATCAGTTCTGGTAGAGTCCCCCACTCCAATTGGACCTGAGTAAACATGAACAATCATACCATCTGAATTCCTGAAAAGTGAAAAATCCACTAATCCCAGAATTTCTTGGATTTCCCATAGAATAGCCATTAAAATTAAGTTTGATGGATCCACTATCCGAGGCCCTCCAAACCTCACTCTATCTATACCGAGCAAGCAATGTATATAATATAGCTTTCCATCCCCTAATGATCGAGTCCGTGGGAAAATCACGGAATTCAGGTCTGATCGCCACCCATGAAGCCACCGACCCCAAGATGGAATCAATAATCGAAGCAATATACCTCCGTGAATCCTCGAAAATACATCTGTTCCGTTCTCTTCAAATTGCCCATAAGATCGCAAAAAAAAAGTTTCACATGATATCTTCCCTCTCTATCCCATCCCTCAAAATCTCCACTGAGTCAGTAGTGCTACTAAACTCTCCGGCATCACCCAATCCACATTCATAATCTGTAAAAAGTGCATCCAAACCTCCCTGGCAAAGTCGCAATGAAGAAACAAGAGATCCACTGACTCCCTATGTCTTGTACACATGAAAAAAAATATGTGGAGAGATGGCCAAATTACCCCTCCTCTTTCGTAGCATATCACACATATTAATTCTATAGAGAATGGCAGTCCAACACAAACAACCTATCTCTAGGGGATACTTTGGGTTTCCAAAGCCCCAAAGGGGGGAAAGGGGTCGGACCTTGATTTCTATCTCTACAAAAAAATCGAAAAAAGGATTTAGTAGAGAACACACCACTAGGTTCCAAGGACCAAACTTGGACATTCAGACTCAGGGAATCAATGAAGAAGTGTTGGAGAGGTCAAAAAGAGTAGCTAATTCACCCAACTCACTCGGTCTGAGGTCCCTTTTGAAATCAAGGTTCCAGGCTAAACCCGCAAATGACCATGAAAGAATATCTGAAACAACAGTATCCCTGTGACGAACTATCAAAAACAGCCTATGAAACCGATTTTTAAAACTAGATTCACCCCACCAAAGATCATGCCAAAATCGGACATGAGAAACATTGGATAGAAAGATGAGGCAAGTGCAGTGATGACCTTCCAAGGGCTTTGACTATGAATCCTTGATGTTTGGCAAACTTCCCTTAAATTATCGCATGTCCTATATTTGCTTACAATTACCTTGTACCATAGTGCATTGTTGTCCATGCTAAATCACCGTAACCATTTACCAAGCATGGTTTTAAATTTCGCCAATTTTGGACTTGGTAGTACGGAATGAGGGTGTAATTCGCTGAATTTCCCCCTTTACACCATCTCGGTGAAATGTGGCGAAATGTTGCCGAGATGGTGTAATTTCGGCGAATGTTGATTTTTTTTTCTCATGGAATGTAAATGAATTCCCCCTTCCCAAAAATTTGAAAATAAAAGGGTTGCAAACCCATGATTTCTTCTGATTCTTCCATTCTTTTGTGATTTTAAACACTTCTAAAGAATCTTCTTCAAGATTTAAGCTTCGGGTAGCATTGGAGGTCCGTTCTTGAGCCGACTTGAGATAAATCTATTTTTTTTTCATCTTTTGCATATAAAAAGTTAATCAAATGACTTCAAATCATTATATGATATGTAACAACACCCAATCTATCAATGGGTG